>CAHIKZ030005468.1:1335000-1502500 GCA_903632075.3 Acanthosepion pharaonis | reverse complement strand
GCATCCGGGCGATTTGAAAGATATATTTATAGATATATGATTTGTTTTTTTTACGGTTTATCAACCATTTGAGGATTATTTAAGGCCGAAATGTATTTTAGGTTTTAAGAATAATTCTTTCTTTTTTTTGCGAGAGGATTGAACCGCCATGCATTCAGGCGATTTGGAAGAAAGAAAGAGAAAACGAAGAAGAGGGAAAGGAAAAAGTAATACGAGACGGGTCATAGGCGAACACACACACACACACACGGCTTAAGAGACGGGAATATGAAAGAAAAGGGTTATTTTTGATAGGTATCAAATGTCGAAAAGAATTTCATTTCAATGACAATGAGATTGAGTGGGCGAGGAGGTGTACGAGAAAATATCTAGGCCACCTGCGAACAAGCGTTTACCGATTTCCGCTTATCCACGAAAAATGGAATTGTGTTATCAAGAGATGTCACCAAAGGAGAATTCCACTTTGAAAACGTTAGATTTTGATAATTGACAAAACGCAGGTGTAGCGTGCAGTCTTGGCTGGGTATGGAAAATTAAAATCCCACCCAAGTAGTTTCACTGGCTAAGTTTTTCTTTTGACAGAATAGACTTTTGCCCTGTGATAATAAAAATTTTGTTATCAACACATGAACCGAAGGAAACTGACATATTTTTATTTCTGCTTTGGGAGACGCCAAATTGGATAAAAACTTGGAGAAAATTCCTTTCTTAGACCATGTCAGATAATCCAGCTGTCCAGTGCATTACCGATAAACGGCTTGACGAACGCCACGTGTTGAACAGAGAGTTGTCACATCAACCGCCCATGATAACGGCGATTTGAAAGAAAGAAAAAAAAAAGAAAGAAAAGAGATCATTAATTTTTTTTAGTTAAGCATGGTATATTTCTTTTCCAAAACAAAGCCACGGGTTGTTCACGCCCGACTTAAGACGTCATTGGCCAAGTGGATCACATGACGCACGAAGGAAGAGGAAAGATACCCGACCAGGGCCTCATTGGCCGAGAGTGGTCACGTGACGCACGAAGAAAATCAGTCGACGCCCCTGTCCAGAGTATAAGTATGAGAAGCCGCTACGAAGAAGTGGGGAGGGCAGTTCACGCCCCTCAGAAGCATGGTGAGAAAGTGGGAGTGAGGAAAGAGTTACCAAAAATGGAAAAGAGTGGAAAATCCCTAACCAGAAATAAGAAGGGTGGATATGTATTTAGAATTATCGAAGAACCCCTGGCGCCGACAGAACCACCCCGGTTTTGACGGCGTCAATAAAAACGAAGCCCCACCAGACAGAAATCAGTTCGTTCGCCCCAAGCGGGCAGAAGAGGCCAGTTCGTTTGACCCTGAGTGCCGAGTTCGTTCGACCCAGGCTGGAGAGAAGAGTTCGCGCCCCGACGGCAGAGATGAGTGCCCAGTAGTTCAGAATCTGGCGAGAAGAAGTTCGTTCGCCCCAAGCAGGTAGAAGGGGCCAGTTCGTTTGGCCCTGAGTGCCGAGTTCGGATCCTGGCGAGAAGAAGTTCGTCGGACTCTAGCAGGCAGAGTGAGTTCGCGCACCGACGGCAGAGATGAGTGCCCAGTAGTTCAAGCCGCCTCAAGATAGCTGACCAAGATTCACGCAAAATTTTGGACTCTTCTTCAACCAAGAACAATTAGTTTGAAGAGCGACTTAGAACCAGACCACAGAAATAAGTTTTTCGACTTTCGTCCAAAGACACACCGAAACACAAATTTCTTAGAGAGTAGACAACTTGAAGCGTTAAAATTTGCCTAGCGAAAGCGTCGTGCCACAATCCACAGAACGGGTCGGGAGGTAGACACAGTCCTATGTACCGAACAACTAGACATAAAAAGTTTGTTACCTTTTTCTTTGATACTTTGAACTTTGTGAGTTTTCATTTTATTTTCTTTTATGCATATTTGTGTGTTATTACCCCCGTTGAACGCAGCTAGCATTACGGCCCCAACCACTGTTCGATCTCGTCTGTCTAAGATCAATTCACAACGTGGGTAGGCAGACTGGAGATCGGTGCAGTTACCCTGGTAACCAGGCGTTGGAAGCAGGTTGGGAACGGCGAGGCTGATATCAAATCTAACCAGATTCCTACCCGAATCACAAAAGGTTTAGAACGTCACGCTTGGAGCAGCGACACCCGGACGGAGCAGCGAGGAGCGAACAGCTGGCGCCGCGGCGAAGACGTCACAATGGTGTTATAAATAGAATCAATAAACTATTAAAATAAAACAGGCAATAGTCTGCGTCATGCCACATTTTGATTTGTTATTTTTTTGCCTGTAAACACAATTTCATCTTCGTGAAGAATTTGCATTATTACAGTGTTTTGCCTCGGTTTGATATTCATATACGTGTTTTACTTATCGTTATGTTGTCATCATATTTTTCCTTCTTTTATTATTTTTTAGTGAGGCCTTTGTCAGAAAATTCCGCTTTTTGGGAATTTTGTTAATTATAATTAATTAATATTAATTAATTAGTTAAGTACACATATATATTAACTATATATATAATATATATATATATATATATAAATTAATTATAATTAATTAATATTAATGAATTAATTATCTCTCTTTCTTTATATATATATATATATATATATATATATATATATATATATATATATATATATATATATATATATATATATATATATAAAAAATAAATAAAAGGCTTATACACTAATATTCCATTATTTTAATTTACTACATGGAAATCGTAAATCCGACTCAATTGATCAGACCTACAAATCCAAAAAAAGAAATCAGAAAAAAAAAATTGTACATGTATGCATGTATATGTATGTATTTATATATTTTATATATATATATATATATATATATATATATATATATATATATATATATATATATATATGTATGTATATATATATTAACTAATATTATCAACATTAAATGTATACCAATTAAAATACATTATACGAAATAGCACCCACAGAGAGACATTGATTGATATATATATATATATATATATATATATATATATATATATATATATATATATATATATATATATATAAACCTAAAGAGCCATGTAAACCTACCTAGGTTTCACCTAGAGGGATCATCAAGGTGAACTGACCGATATACCGTCGATATACGCTTGTTTTTCTCCTCAGTTTCATGTTCTTCGTTATTTCTTTTTATCCCTCATTTTTCCTTGGTCACTGGTTTTGTTCACTTACAAGCCAAAGTGCCTAACAAGTACCCCTATTTTTCCATAAATATATATATATATATATATATATTATAATAAATTAATATTAATTAATTTAGTTAATTATAATTAACCTTGAGTAACTGATGAACCTTTGGAAACGGAAACTACTCCCAACAGATAACACTTTACGCCATATTTATAAAAATGATAAAATTTCTATTGCGATGATTGCCTATTAAAATGATATAAATAGTTTCACTATTAGACATAAACAGAAACTTGATAATAAAAATCTTTACAAAAAAAATAGCTTTCACATTTGACATAACAAAAAATTTATAAAATATCGGTACTTGCGTTCAGAAAAAAGAAATAACACCTCTATGTAAATTAATAAACATTCCAACCACCCCACACCTTTGCTGTTTTCTAACAAATGCCTTTACTCTTAAGCAAGATACTTACGATGTATTTCAGCAATATCAAAATCATATTTTAATGAAAGGAGAAAATATGAATTAGCCTTAAAATTAGATTCAGCGTAAAAAAATGACCTCCAAAACTGTTATTTCAAGAATTAATTTAATTCGAAATAGCAATATTTCCCGAAGTAAATGTGATTGAAAATCTATGAACATCTGTTAGAAAATTCCTGACATATTTTGTCTAATTCTCTATCTTTCTCTTTCTCGCACACAAAAAAATACATAAACACACACCTGTTGCACACACACATACACAAATGACATTTTCGTTTTAGATAGGTATGAGTTCAGTCATTAAAAAACCAATTATTTTAAAATAATCGAAATATCGGATTAGCCGACTTAGTTAAGTCTTGGAAAAAACTAATTAAACAGAAATTATTCTTCAGGCGGAAATTGGCAGACATCTATTTTGTCAATCAGTCTGGATTTAGGCACCTATCATTGTAATGAATTGTGTGGTCATTATGGCCAAAATATCTAAGATATCAGATCATTTCTTCTATATGATAATTCGAGGAGATGCTGCAGTGAACCCTTATATCTGTGCAAACCTAAAAACGACGTGAAGGAGATTAAAGATGATGCAAAGAAACAGTTCGCGTGTTTCTTTAATGTTGGAATCGTAAGTTAATATGTGTTTCTCTTGTATATCTTAACATACCCTTGAAAACACAAATAATAGAAAAAGATATAAAAAAAATAACCAACGAATCACACGCACAAACCAGACCCAGCTGTAACTGCAGGACAAAGAATAAATGTCCCTTACATCATAATTGCTTGTAAAACAATATAATATACAATGCCACTGTAAAATCAACAGATAACGAAGTAAAATATACATTGAAGTAACTGAAAAACCCTGGAAACCGAAACTACGCACATCAAATAACATTTTACTAATAGTATGTACTCCAACAGAACAACCATTTGCAAACATATTTCAGAACTTAAAAGTAAAATACGCCTAAAATATTATGAAAAATAACGAAAACATCATCTGTTTTCAAGAATAATCCCAAAATTTTAAACTTTGCCTAGAGGAGAAAATAGCTCTAATTACCTTCTTAGACCAAAACAAATTAGTAAATAAACGATTTGAACCCAATTCAAAATGAAGACAGGCAAACGGATTTTTTGGTTACTTAAAAATCGAAAACTCAAAACGAATAGGTTGTAAAGCATCGCCGAGAATAAAGCCAAGATATACAATATATACAACGCAGACAATGGAAAATACTTTAGACAATATTTCAAACCAAAGAAATAAGATAACCAACGCTTAAAGTAGTATAAATAAATCGAAGAATAAAAGAATAAATGAATGAACAAATTAAATAGATCAATAAACAAATTAAAAATCTACAAATGCACTCATTACCACTTTAAATTTAATAATAATAATAATAATAATAATAACAAAGGAGAAAATGCAGAAATAATGGTAAGATAAGCAATTTCATAGGCAATACTCTGCTCGAGTTTACAAGCTGATGTAGACAAACCACGTACCCGTCAGGTGTTACGTAGTACAGTGTTAAAAGCTGACACCTAAGGTCATATTCTTACTGCCCAGGAGCAATACTTGCTAACTAGAAATTATCAGATACAAATACTGAAAAATTATATTCAGCCTTAATGAAGATTTTGTGATACATAACAAGAAACAACTAAGCATCTTTTATCATGTTGTACGGTGTCAGCGTCCAATGAATATAATCCTCGTTTTGAAAGAGTGGGTCAATATATATATATATATATATATATATATATATATTGGAAAATCTGCAGTTTTTATGGGAAGGAAACTGCAAGGACACCACCCAAAACAGGTTACAGACATATGACATGTAACAATTTTATGGAACTCTACAATGCAAACAGCCAGAACAAGCAAAAGTATTCGCAAAGACATCGTGGTCAAAGACGACTAAAATAGAACGTTCATTTTTATTGATATAGCAATATCCTGCAGATTGTATTTAATCTTTGAAGATTATCAAAGACCTATCAATTTCTTGGAATGGGAATTTGAAGACATTGGCACATCAATAATTCGATTTGTGGTTGGAAACATCGGTTTGATTGGAATTGGTTCTAGACTCATTGAAGGAAGGGATACCTGGTAGCCCATTACTTAAGGAAATACAAAAAAATCTTTCTCGAAAGCATAACTCAAACTTTACGAAGGCATTTATCTCTATAAAATGTGAGCGATTTTATTTGTATATATATATTTTTAGTGAATGTTTTTTACAAAGATTTTCAGTGGGATAGGGCATGACACAAACTCTGACCACCTGTCTATGGTTGGGCGCCGTAAGTAAATGATTATATAGAAGAAATCAATAATAATAATAATAATAATAATAATAATAATTAATTTGTGAATACATCAAAATAAAATAAATAATCTATAATAAGTAATTCAATAAAAGTTAACAAACAACATTATACAATACCTACAATGACCTCATTCTGATCCAACTTTCTTTCCACTCAATAACCTTTACGATAATGTTGAATATAACCGCTGCTGCCAACACAAGGTTAAAATAATACAATGAGTCGTAAACAGTTGTCCTTGCTACGCATAATGAAAACATTCACCGATATATATATATAGTCAAGCCACCAGACAACACACATGGCCTGAAGATTGCTTTTAAATATGTAACAGGTTTATGCCACTCTGTGTTGACATCTTTGTTCATTTTACCCCTTTTCCCGCCAATTATTTTAGGAAAAACATTTCATTTTCAGACGAATTTTTTATTTGTTTTTAATATAGTAAATAAGAAACTGAGGCATCATGAAGTACTCGAGAGGTGGCTAACACCTCTACCAGACGTATGAGTTGACAATTGGACTCGTTTCAAGCTCAGAAGGGCGTAAAGAGGAATTAAGATCGACATATAAACACGCCTGGTTTTGAAATTATGTTTTACACGTGTTTATTCGTCCGTGTGTGAAAACACACATTCTACCCTGGGGGTGGGAGGGATATATATATATATATATATATATATATATATATATATATATATATATATATATATATATTATTTTTTAAACATACGATTCCTTCTGCTACATTCATGTTTACGTACAAAAATGTATATCTGATTCAGCTCACCGGAGGTATAAACTGTGAATTTTTTTTTTTTTTGGACATTAATCAAGTTGTTGAAATCCAATAACTACGTCTATAAATAAAATATCGTGTTGAATCTCACATTAAAACTTCGACTATGGTAAAAAAATATATTGTTATCGTCTTATAGGTGATGGTTGATTGCACCATATTTTCTCTCGCCACCATTCTTGCAAGATGTTATGATATTACGAAAATCAATTACTCTGTAGCAAGACATTTGGTCGATTTCATCAGCTGCTTCCTTACACGACGAATTACAATGAGCAGTACACATTAATATTGTAACTGTTACCGCTTTAACCACTGTCCATTTCGCCTACAAAATACTATTTGTCATTAAAGACATCCTTGAACATCAGCGTTAGGCATGTGTGACATGACTCCTGGTTGAAACACTGCTGTCCAGAACATCAGTCCATGATACAGTTACTTATGGGGACAGGCGACACAGGATAGCAGAGATAAATATGCTCTGATATCCGATGTAACATAGGTAATGCTCTGATATCCGATGTAACACAGAACCTTCAACATCTATGCGGGCAGGTATAACACAAATAATTTGAGGGAAGCCATTAATGACCAACAGAAATCATACATTATTCATAAAACTAAATAAAATCTGCAATTAATTATCGGTTTCCAACATATCCACTATTAATTATATGTTTTAAAATATACTGCATAAATTATAGGTTTATACCTATAAATTATATATTCCCACCGTTTCATTTGTTGGTCATTAATTGATAAAGCGCGACTCGCAATCTACGCAACGGGTTTGTTAATTTGTAGTTGCGCTATCATGTGACTGTTAAGAGACGCGTAATATTCAGCAATAAATGCTTATTCATCTGAAAGTCATTGCCTTCAATAAATACACATTCATTTGCAGGACATCGCTTGCAATAAATACACATTCATTTGTAAGCCGTGGCCTGCAATAAATACACATTCATTTGCAGGACATCGCATGCAATAAATACACATTCATTTGAAATTCATCGTCTGCAGTAAATAAACATTCATTTACAGGACATCTCTTGCAATAAATACACATTCATTTTAAATTCATCGTCTGCAATAAATACACATTCATTTACAGGACATCACTGGCAATAAATACACGTTCATTGTAAAGTCATCGCCTGCAATAAATACACATTCATTTGCAGGACATCGCTTGCGATAAATACACAATTATTTGAAAGTCATCGTCTGCAATAAATACACATTCATTTGAAAGTCATCGCCTGCATTAAAATTGACATTCATTTGCAGGACATCGTTTGCAATAAATACACATTCATTTGAAAGTCGTCGCCAGCAATAAATACACATACATTTGCAGGACATCTCTTGCAATAAATAAACATTCATTTGAAAGACAGCAGCCACAATGAATAAACATTCATTTGAAATAAATCGTCTGTCATAAATACACAGGGATTCGGAAGACATCGCCCGCATTAAATACACATTCATTTGAAAGACACGTCCTTCAATAAATGCACATACTTTTGAAAGAAATCTCCCTCAGGTGAAACACATAGTCTTCAATTTCTGCACATTCATTCTGAAGATATCGCCAGCAATAAATACACGTTTTCATGAAAAAAAGAATTGCTTAATATATAGATGACTTTAAAAAAAACTCATGTGTAGCACTTACTACATAAGTTTTTTTTTAGCATTTTGCCAAGTAGATTGTAGATGGAGTATTGATAACATATATAAACTAGGGTAGCTCAATTCTAATTTACTCGCCTTGATATAGTTCAAAATAATTTACGTGGTCTTCTGGTAGAAGACTTATTCTTCACACTGCAGGCTCACTCCCACAGACTCAAATCGCAAGCTCTCTCACTATTTCCTCGGAAAGATCCGGATGAGGTCCATTTTTTAATTCCAACCCTTCAGTAGATTACTGTTTGCATACATCTTGCCACTTCCATTGCGTCAAATCGCCGTCATTTCTCCCGTGTTCTAAGTTTAACAGTGAAGTTCTACTTCGTATTTTTAAAGGAACCGAATTTTATTGATATTGTGAATGGAGAGACACCGGTTGTGTTTCCAAGCTTCGCAAATGGAAAGAAGTCTGTAATGTTTAGGGAAATTGTCACAGATGGAAATTATCTTTTTTATCCTGTTTACAAATTTGCGTGTTCTCATTCTTGTTGACCATCCGACTCATCTCAGTTGCACATATAATGATCAGGAAACTAACACTATCATAAGAACTAATCCTTGTGACCAATTTGAGTTTGTTTTATTGTTGTTATTATTTCTTTTGATTTCTGCTGTATACAAATTTCTTTCCGGGTTCCAAGAAGAGACCTAAGGTCGGAACTGGTATCTTAACATTTTCCTCTGAAAATTTTGCAAAAGAACTAAAATAAAATAAACTAAGATCACAAATATTTTTACCTTGATGAAACTATTAATAATGTGTGGGTTGTACTTATTATTATTATTATTCAGTAATTTTGTTTCCTGTTGAAGTCTTTTCTTTATGCTGTCTTTTTTCTTGTTTTCTTCTTTTTCATCATCATCATCATCTTCATCATCATTATCATCTTACTATTATTATTATTATTATTATTATTATTATTATTTGATTTGATTTCAGGTGTCTATTAATTTCTACCCGGGTCCAGATCTGAGACCTAAGGTCAGAAATGACGTCATGACATTTTCCAATGATCAATTGAAAAAACAAAAAAACAAAAACAAAAAACAACCCATTTGTAAGGTGTGGGCTGTACCCATGAAAACAATCTTTTGTATTCCTTTAAAGAATGAGCCACTAGGAATCCTTACAATGAGTCGATTGGAATCTTTTTCCAATCAATCCAAGGCCTCCGCCTACAACAGGAATTGTGGATGGTCTCATATATCATATTTTTGAGATTTAGACTTCAAGATCCTTGTATTTTGATAGTGTTCTGAAGATCTGTGACGAAACATTGCAGTCTGAAGGGACTGCCATATCAATAAGGAGGCAATTCATTTGCTTGCCGGCTCTAATCATGATTTCTGGGCGATTAGCTTTGATTATTCTGTCTGTGTGTCTTGTGTAGTCCCATAAAATTGTTACAGGTCCTATCACCGTAACCGGGTCTGTGTGGTGTTCATTTCTTCTTATTATTATTATTGTACCGTGCATCAACTCATTTCATTAATCTTCGTAGAAACACTCCACTAAACTATATTGTGAGCTGTTTCTAACTGACCAAGCATGTTAATGATTTCGGATTTGCCACACGAGCAGGTAGTCGGTCATGTCATTTCTTGTATGATGAACCATTGATATCTGATCGTCCTCAAAGGGACTAATATGGCAAATTCTTTGCAACCATTCCTGCATTTCTGTCCTCCATACACCGGCGCAGTTATCTCTCTATGGCCTACAGTGAAATCATGCCGAAAACATTAGATAGTTGAAGTTAAGCACGTTAAGCGTGTTTTGTTGCAGGCGCATCAGATTTGCTATTTATTCCTAGAGTTAATTTCCTTCACTGGTACTGAGACATCCGAAAGAGGCATGGAAGGTGGAACTGGAACAATCTATCCCGGTGGACAAAATAAAGGTTTCTGATTGTTATTCTGAATTTTATTCGGCTCAAAATGCCTGAAGAAAGAAATGTTGTGATACTAGTAACAAAGATCAAAGTATTACTCCTTCCAATCACCTGAAGAATACCGGATCGTACTACGGCCGAAACGTCGTGGATATGGCAACGAAGATGAGGACAACAGTCTGACCCATGTAGAAAGTGTAAATAAAGAAAAGAGTGTGGAAATCTAATGTAATATGAGACCTCCTATCTCTTCATCAGTTAGGAACACTCTTGAGGCAACACATATTTGGATCTATAGAAGAGGCTGAGAATACGATCGACTTTCAGTGAAATTAGAAACAAGAGGACGGTTTTACGAATAAGAAAATGACAACTGAAATTTCTTGAACAAATAATGAAGAAAGATGGCTTGAAAAATTTGACACCCACACGGCATAATGAATGCAACACGAGAAGAGACAAAAAAAAATTTAATATCCCTTCTAACGAACTTGTGAAAATGGTTGGCATAACAGGGACTACGAATGATAGCAAAATGAAAACCTAACTTAAATGATAGGAAGTCGTGGAGAACCGTGGTCCCCCTTCTCCTGAAGGGACACGGCAAATAGAAGAAGAATTCTGCTACATTCTGGGTATTTATTTTATTTATGTTTCATTTTTTTAGTATCCAATCACAATTACTGCTTCATTGAAGCTAGAACTTGGAACCTAATGTTATCATTATCTGCGACACGAGATGCAGTCTTGTTGTGCAGCTTAACTGTTTCTGTTCCTGCATATCTAGCTTTCATATTACCTTCTTAACCACTGAAGTTTATTTTATTTCTATTCGCTGGTGTTAGTAGTTTCTGGTGTTTCAGGTATTTCTGCCGTATGATGGATTACCTTTAAATATATTTATATATATATATATATATATATATATATATATATAGTATTAATGCACCGAGTGTAACACCAAAATTGTTTAAACCGTGTAACGGCAAATCTGTCCAGTTGTTAGATTAACCTTTGAATAGATCTATCTTAGAAATGATTAAACTATGTTACTGGAATTATCTGAAGTTTTTCTAACACTAATGGATTCTACTTTTAGCAATTAAAATGTATAATTACTTTCTAAACTTAACAGAAGAATCGTGATGAAATCGATCATAAACGAAAATGACATGTTCATCATTAATTAGACATAGCTAAGGACGTGAAGTTTATAAAGGATTGAAATTAAGTTAAAAAATATATATCATTTCAGGATAATTTTACAACTAATTCATGATCATTGCCCCCTCTAACTTTCTAGCTTTCTGTCCTCGAGTAACAAAGTGACTCATATGTTTCATGTACTATTTCATTTTCATGTTTTTTTCACTGTTCTTTGGACTGTCTCTTTCACGTACCAAACGTTTTATGGATTAAGTTAGATTTTTTGAAATGATAATCTCTCTTCCTGTTATGACCTACTGCTCCATACCTCCTCTCTACTTTTCCCTATTTTCGAAACTTATGCACTGTTCGCTTGATGGTTCTTCATTGGACTTTGAAGATGCAAGCCAGATTATGAATGTCGGTAGCTTTACTGAATACCTAAATGATCTTTTTCCTATCACCATTGCCATGTTGGAAACACATAGTGGGGTTGACAGAAAACGATTTTAACGGGTTCTCTTTCTAGCTAAATAACTGAAATGGTTTTCAGTGATTCGTACGGTAAATGGTTTCAAGGTGGCTAAACTCCTGATCTGAAAAACTGGAAAAAGAAACCCAATATGGTGGTTTTCTAGATATTAAACTGTTCTGCGATGGATAATTATCCCATACTGTCACATGATTTGGACAATTTTGCTGTTACACGCGGTATCTGCTAGGTTTATTGAAGTCATTTGCAAAGATTAGATGATATTCACTAGTTTCTTCAGTTATCTTATTTTCAAGGGCTCTTTGTCTAATGTTTTTACTTTATTTCAAAACGTTCTCTAGACACATGTGATTAACTCTGCCGGATTTTATGGTCTCAAAGATATATTTGGATTTGGATGTAGGCCAGAAAATAAGAAGATCAAAATTACAATCGATATGACCCAATAGCTAGATAATAAATTGATATGAAGAAAATAAAACAGATAGATATAAAAACAGGAAAAGAATGAGATCTTTCTATGTCTTTCTGTTAGCTTCTACCAATATATTTGCCTCATCCTGTTCATACCTATTATCTATATACTTCGGACTGTGCCTATCTAACGAATACCAGAAAGTGATATGGAGATGTATGTTAATTACAGCGAACAGATTGAAGAATAGAAAGATAAAGATGGATATAGGCATCGTCTTTTATGATCAGTGATTTGAAGAAGCCAGTACAGCCAAACCCTCGGTTAGAACGATATTTGTCTTCCAGCTAGTACAATAAACCTAATTTTGAGTACCTAATTTCATCCACAAGGCCTGGTAAGGTTTTCAAGCACTTTCCAAAGCGAGTTTACATCAATTAACTACCTTTCTAACATATCGAAAATGGAGAAAACCTTAGCCTCTTGGTCGGAATGCGGATATTATAACCACTCGTCCATGTAATAACATAGATAGATAGATAGATAGATAGATAGATAGATAGATAGATAGATAGATAGATAGATGCGAACATTCTGTGATAGAAAGTTATAAATGCATGGGGATTGATAGATTTTTACCTTAATGGAGATCTCATTACAATAAAAATACATAAAATAAAACGCAAATTTCGGCTTTGAGTAAAGTTCATGTGAACGTGTGATAAAGAGAAAGATTTTTCATTTTGACAGAACCGAAGAATTTGACACAGAAAAAGGAATTCACACGAGACGATGGTGCATTAATCTTCTGAATATATTCAAATACTGATGTTAAATTCTCATGGAATTTAATGTCAAAGACGTGAAAAAAGAAAGAAAAAATAGAAACCAATTCACAAGCAGATGACACTTGAGTTCATTTTGTGTGAGCGAAGATAGACGAAGCAAGCTGTGGAAATTTTTCCGGTTAAATATTCTACAGTCTTTGCGTAATATTCAATTCGTGCATCTGTGTTACCTGTTCGTATATCGTTTTACTTCCTTGACAGTAAAAAAATAAAACTTTTTCTTCTCCATTAATTTGGAACATGACATTTTCTAAAACTAAGCCTATTTCAACCCAACGCCGCGTGCATTTCCTACCAGAGTTAAATCAAAATTGTACTCATCGTATTTCAATTCTGCTTGCTACCTCTTAGTTATCACTGTTTTTAATCATTTCCCCCTAGTCAAGACGGCAATGCTACTAGTATGCTGGGGGTTAAAAGCAGTGAAATTAAAATTGAAAGATAAACCAGAGACTAAAAAATAAAAGACAGACGGGATTTCAAGAAAACAGGAGATAACGTGAAATTTAAATTTTTCTAGTTAATATGTAAAAGGATGACTGAAAGAGAGTGTCACAAGGGAGAAGTGCGAGAAAAGAAAGTAGATGTGCCGAATGCATTTAGCTATTTCAACAGTAAATGGCAGCACTTAGATTCCAATTATGTAGCACGCTTAAATTTATGTAGTAGGGGTATCAGGAAAAAAAAACTGCGTCAGGGCAGTTGACATGAAAATATTTGTAGAAAAGATAGAGGGAAGCCACGTCACGCCTGTGAGAAAATGTCTGGAGTCGAGATGCCAGGTCATAATTGATTACATTGCAGATCCTTCTTTTGATTTTATCAAAAATCTCGAGATGTACTTCAGGTACACAAGACCAGATATGGAAGCAGTATTCAATGCACGGACGAATGGTAAATTTGTTAATGTGCAAGATGGACTCTGACGAGAAAAAATTATCTGTTATGAAATAACTAAATTTTCCTTGCAGTAGATACATCTATTAATTCGAAATAGGCATTCCACTTGCAGTTGAAAAGGGGGAGTCAATAAGGAGCAATGTTTTTCTCTCCTGTGGTCTAGCGTCAGCCATGCCGATGTCAGACAGAAAAATTCTTCCTAGTGGCCAAATGAAAGCTGTCTTTTATTTTTTGGAGGTGTTAAAATTTACAAATTTTACTGAATCAGTTAACCACTGATTTTTGAAGACCTCATTAACAATGGACAATTCCGTATTGATTGCGTGGAAAGGACGAAAAAGACATATCAGATAAGGTACTTGGTTTCAGGGAGAAAAGGAGAGAGAAAGGAGGGAAGTATTTTACGTTTGTTTCAGTGAATAGAAAAAAAAGTTTTTTACAGTAATGTTCGCGCTGTACAAGGCCCGTGGTTCACTCGCGGTGAGGCGGGGGGGGGGGTTACTTTAAGAGGCAGTTTATACGGATTGGAAATAACGGTTAACCCTAGACTTGAACAGGTTAAAATTGTAGAGGCTGGGGAAACATCCTATTGGAAATCGGTTCCACAAAGAAAAGTAGATCTGCTTAGAAAAGCATACGTGACACCTGTCTTTCTTTACGGAAGCGGATGTTGAACGACTTCTTCAAAGATGCAGAGGAGACTCGAAGCGACGGAGATGCGGTTCTACAGAAGGATGCTAAGGATATCAGGGACCGTGTGTGTAAGAATCTGATACTCACGGGTCGAATAGAGGGGAAAGAGAGACAATGGGAAAAAACGCAGGGCATACTTAGCGGGCTAAAGAAAGTGGTCGTGGTCTGGGTGAGGAAGCAGGGGGAAAGAACTTGTTGAGAGCTGCAAGAGATAGAGGTAGGCGGAGAGCCATGATCGCTTAGGTCCTTAAAGAACATGACACATAAAAAGTAAAGAACGTCTCTGAGTGCATACTTCTGGAAATGATATAGTATTTTAAACATCTGGCGCTAAACACATCCAGTGCTTTTTAGCGATATACATTTTCATTTAACGAATTATATAACTCTGTTCATATCATTAAGAACTACGCATTTCCCTG
Source organism: Acanthosepion pharaonis (assembly GCA_903632075.3). NCBI lineage: Eukaryota > Metazoa > Mollusca > Cephalopoda > Sepiida > Sepiidae > Acanthosepion > Acanthosepion pharaonis. The sequence goes on along the minus strand of CAHIKZ030005468.1, from coordinate 1,487,168 downwards.
AATTATGCATTGAGGGTTTGAAGTAATATTTATTTTATCATACTGGATAACATCTGAAAATAGAGTACAATATTATTTGATAACAGCAAACGCGTATCGCTATTGGAGAAGGGCATGCCATTTGGATTGCATTCCTTATAGACCATCTGTTATAAATTTTCTTAAGTTTGTTCAGTATATATCAGCTATCAAAGCGTATCTTTCTAAAAAATATGTTACGTTGTAAAGGTTATGATAATATTCACTTTTTCCTTACAAGCCCTGGGTATGACGATAAACTACGTCCGGCAGCGAGACCTCTGATCGAGAGATTGGAAACAACCTCTTAATTGCAGTTGTGTCTAGCTTCACCCTCCCCGAAGTTGTAAAAACTGTTAAGAGCCCAGCTATGGAAATACAGTGTTTTTTTTTAGTTTTGTTTGATGGCTCATTATGATGGTATAAATATACATTATGGTTTTTTGATGTCAATATACACTCGTTGCCATTTTTGTGATGTCAACGAATGCTCGTACTCACTTTTGTAATACTCTTTGTAGTAGAGATTATGTAATCTATACGTCTATAGTAAGCCGTTGAACAATATTGGTACCAGACGTCTTCGAACACCACTGGCACTAATAGTACTTGCTCGATAATACTCACTCGAAAATTAACCCCCGAACAGTAATCCGTATAGAGAACAGAAGGGAATAAAGTAGGGAATAGTGGTCCTTATAGTAATAGAGAATAGAATAGAAATAGCGATGCAAATAGATGCAAAGACTAGAAATGGCAATGTGACTTCCCATATATGAGTTTACTCTATGGTCACGTGGTCTACTTAATTCAATAATGGAATCGCCTGTTTGCTCACTGGCGATTTATGTTCAAACTCAAGTGTCGGCTGCGACAATTCATTCCTATACAGCAATGGTACGAATACCAGTAATATATTTATAAAAGAAAACGACCCGAAGCAATAAATTCTTAGAGGAAAATGTCAATCAATACAGCACAAAACTAGTAATATACATGTTAACAGAAATATTGCAATCAATACATTTTATAATCTACAAAATATGTATCTAAAAAAAACACACATTTGCCCTGAAAGTATAAAATTGCGTACAAAATATTTAGATTTAGGTATTAAATAACCCATAGATATGTTGATATGCCGCTAAACAAAAAAAAACCCCGAAGAATCTTACAAGGAAAGACTTGCTAATCGGTGACCAATCAGCCTATTCTGCTATCTGTTACAATTTATAAAAAAGAATTTTTCAGGAAAATAGGTTTATTAATTTCAGTAGCTGTTATCGCTCTTCTAGTATTGATGAGGGTTTCCTTCCTAACTTTTTGTTTGTAATAAAGTAGAATGTCAACGTTTTGAATATGAATTCAGTATACCCTTCATGAATTTCTCATGTTGAAGTTTGATATATTCGAACAAGATTGAATCATTCTCTGTGATTTTATTTAAAATTTTACTGTATCATGATTTAGCACAATAATCCTTTGAAACCACCACATTTAACAACAAGAATGAAATTAATAAGGATCTACCGACCCAAAGGTGATTTATTACATTCAAGAATCTGTTTTTTTCTGTGGATGTGTGGTAGGGTTGCGTGAAAATTGTTCGTATTTCGACCGAGACTGATGTGGATTCAATTTCTGCACAATGTTGGATAAAGGTGTGTATCCATCTCTTTTTCTCAATTGCTTTACGAAAACATAGAGATCTAGTCTTGATTTTATACGATGAAAGGACAACTCCGAATTCAAAACCAGTTGGGTTTGTGGCTAAATCGTCTTGTTGCCGAAACCATATCAACGTACTGAAGCTGTGGACTTGTACTTATCACAAAATATTTTATGCCGCCCATCCGAAATTATTCCTGGAATGATCAACATTTATTTAAATTCTTTGTTTCATCTATACAGTATCGGGGGACAGAAAACAATTTGGAAATACCACGGATGGGCAACAAAGAATTTTCTGAAAGAGTAAAATATTTTTTTCCGTTTTAATCGAGAGCGCTGATTTCCTAATCAGATATTTTCTGGCAAGTCAAGAATATACGTCCCTGTGCTTATCCAAGGAGAACTTATCGTATAACATTTACACTGGAGAAAAAAAGGAATAGTTTGTTAGCGAATCAGCAAATAATGATGTTATATTAGAATTCAAGTACGCCAATTACATATCTGTATTCATCGTTGTCTAGGTTTTCCTCAAAATATCTTTTTTAGAAAGTTGGATACCTGATGACCACTAATGAATTCATATCAGCCATTATTACCAATTTACAAACTTGATCTATTCGATAAAAATCTAGTTAAAAAAACAGTTGATACTAATAGTAAAATGGCTATATGCTGGCCGTGGTTAAAGAATACTTGCATATATCCTGATGGTGATAATTTAGGCGGCTACAATCGTTCACTTTAAACACTGTACTTAATAAATGTTGGTTGCTATAACCAAAGTTAAGCGCAACGTCCAAGAATAATAGCAAATATCTTAAACGTATAAACTATACTGTTTTTATTATCACCATTCCTTTAAGCAAGAAGTACTATTTAGTAATCTATTTGCATAAAGAATATACTAGTTACATATTAAGTATTAAACAATATATTGGCAAGATTTTACATAGAGTACGAATCTATATTGTAATACACTTGATTGAAATTATGTACACAGGTTTCGTTTGTGCCTGGACCGTGTTTAAAAATTACATGAAGACAGAAAGTAAAAAATGAAAGAAAAATAAGTAAAAAAGAAAGAAACTAAAAAGTAAAAGAAAGAAAGAATGAAAGAAAGAAAGTGAAAGATAAAGAAAGAAAGAAATGAAGTGAAATGTAAAATAAAAGAATAAAGTGCAAATATAAAGGGGAAGAAAAATAAATTATAAAGAAAGGCGAGAAAAATAGCAATGTACTTGTCACGAAAGTCAAGATGATTTCACAAAAATTGCTTCTTATAACTGTTTCGCTCGTCCTTTGAAATCAGTAAAAAAAAAGTCAGTGATAAACTGAAATAAAGACAGAGTGAGTGAGTGAGTAAGTGAGTGAAGTAGTAAAACATAGAGGGTGATTTAGTGAGTGGGTAAATCTTTTGATATTTAAAATTTGTTTTCGAAATAGTGACTAACTTTATAACGCTGTTTGAATAAAGTTTCTTCTTCATGTGAAATAAACATTTATTGTTATTTTATATAACTTTAAAAACGTATATGATAGTTTTTCATCGTTCGTTACATAAAAAAATAATATATCTACATAAATTACAAAACTTTCTTCTATTCGGTTATATTTTTCTTTCATATAATTTCTTGTTCTTTCCAAAAATTTCATTACAGAAATTCAATAAAAAATTGAAATATTTTCCAAATATAAAAATTTCCTTTTTTGTTGAGTTTCTTTTTACTTTTCTTAATTTAAAAAAAAATGAAGTTTAGGATTCGGCTAAGTGCACTTGCATATTTTCACTGTAGAATAGATTTTTCTGATGTCGCATGACGTACACTGTCCGAATCTGACCTCCATTTCTTTCGGAAATATATCATATTCTTGAAAGAAAAGTATCCATTTCTTTGTTGCTGTTCGAATAAGTAAAGTGTGCGTGCGTTAAAGAAATGCAGAACGTTTACTTAAAATCAATATATTTTATTGTTTCATTTTTACAAGATATAATGCACTTTCTTAAAAGAATGATAAATACAGTGTCGTCTGCTTTTGTGAAATTGAACGCCTTACCAAACTGTAAGGAGAAGGTAGAGAAGGATGAAGGGAGACTAATGAAAATAAGGAGGGAGGAGAAAATATAGCCATTAAAAGAAGGAGAAAGAGACAAAATAGAAGATTTCATTTGTCAATATAAATGAAAATAGTCATTATTTTTAAACAGTTTTGTTCTGATAGGGTTCTAGGCCTTATTTTTCTTCGATATATATATATTTTTAAAATCTAATTTAAAAATCATTGTTTAAAATACAGCAAATCTATACATTTAAGAGAAATCCATAATTCACTGTCGGAACGGTTTAATATAGCCGTCTCTTCTATTCCAATAGTTTTATGTCTTGCACTTCCCGTCTGTGAAACTCCCTTCCTCTTACTTGCTTCCCTGATGCTCTAATCTCCTACTATTCAAATGCAATGTCTATCGACATCTCCATATGCCTTGATCTTCTTCTTGATCTTGTTCTTCGCTTCGTCCTTTCATCTCTCACGCCTTTTGCTCCCACTTTCTGTAACCCTTTCAGTGTCACTCTTGGGGTGAAAAGTTGTATATATATATATATATATATATATATATATATATATATAGTACGAGGCAAAAAAATGGATGCACATATAGACAGTCGATCTTTGTATTTTTACCACTCCAGTAATAGAATTCGTTTATTAATACAAGGTATCAATTAAAGTGTTCATTATGCAAGTCCAAATTATTTAGTATTTTGTTGGGTAACCTTTTGTTTTAATAACGGCTTTAATACTTCGTGGCATGCTATAGACTAAATTCTTTAGTAAGTCAACGCCCCTCGCCAGATTTCTCCAGCATTTCTTTAATGCGCGAAAAAGCTCATCTTCAGTGTTAACTTTCCTATAACGGTTACGTTTGTCCATTATCGTCCAAAGGTTTTCAATTGGGTTAATGTCAGGATTGTGACTAGGCCACTGGAAGAGTTGCAATTTATCCTCGTCGTGTTTCCTCTCTAGATAACGTTTACTTTTTAATGCTTAGGATCGTTATCGTTTCTAAATCATTTTTTACTTGTATAATATAAATACCTACACCTGTATTAGTGAACATTGAAGTCAATACTTAGAAGCGACAGAGTGTTTCATGATAGAGGCAATCGTCAGGCCTGAGGAATGCGTCTAGCATGAAACAGCCAGTCGTCTCTAAGTGTTGACTTCAATGTTCGCTTTTATATTTACACACGCTCAATCTCTGATATTGAGCACTTTATCCCATAAATATAGCACACCTTAGGAGTATATTTATTCATATATATATATATAAAATATGATTCCGTCGCGACATAGAATTTACTATGTTTCGAATCTGTAGAATAGGGTTTCATTCTCAAGCGATGTTTAGAACCTAAAATATTGATTTCGAATGAATCTTTGCACTAAATTTTAAGTTTAATTTTGATGTTAAGTTTTTAGTTTCAGTTTCAAAACCGTAATTTCTGTGTCGTGATTGAATCATTTTTTTTTTTTTAATAATTACAATTTTAAACTCTATTTCTGTATCTGGCTCTGTTCTTTAAAAAAATAATAAAAATATACGTAGTAAAGAAATTTTTGATCTAACTGTTCTTTTCTATTACAACAATTCACACACACACACACACACACGCGCGCACACACACAGATATATATATGTATATATATATATACATATATATATATACATATATATATATATATATATATATATATATATATATATATATGCACTATAAATCTTAATGTGTCTATCCATTTTATGAACACCTTCACAAGTACAATAGATTGTTGGTGCCAGAATTTAATTTAACTCCAAGAGGATTAGTGAAAATCCTTGTTTTTAACTACACCCTTGTGCAAAAGCATAAGTCTGTTGTTTTTTCCTTTTTTTTTTCATATTTTTCCAATGTAACATGAACCGCATCACATATTAGTACTTCGTATGTCACTTCCACGAAGTCGTTCCTTGCAGACTGACCACTGATTCTCGATTGGATTTAAATCAGGTGACTTTCAGGGCCAGACTATTGTACTTTGATTTTCTCACTGTTAAGGCTTGCCGTTGTGTTTGTGTTACAATTTTGAAGCGTTACAGTTTTCGTACGATTCCTTGAAGTAACGTCCATCGCAGACAATGGCCATAGGACAACTAATCGAGAATCGAGACAATTGTGTCTCGGCATTAATAAAATCTGATGCAATCACGGATGACGCTATATTTTTTAAGGCCAAACAAATGGCATCATACCCCTCGAAAATATATACATATTACTGCACACCACAGAAAATGACTTAATCTGAGGAAAAAATAGAAATAGATTACACATTGTCACTCAAGTAAGTCTAAAACTGACCGTATGATAAAAGAAAGGAAACTAAAGCGGTTGTTTCAATTAATTTGCACAAGGATGTATAAACTCTAAAGAGTATAGTAGCTTAAGGAAAACATTTTAGCATTATTTGTTTTGATTTTCTCCCTATTTCAAGACCCACCCACCCCGCTACCCGAATAAACGATGTTTCTAAATTTTGAGAAGTAAAAAAATCCGGGAAAGTTTATAAGAGTTTAGTAAAATATTGTATGGAAAAGATGCAATAGTAAAGCTTCAAAGAAAAGTGATAACATTCCTAATGAAAATACAGTGATAGGCCAAACAGTGTCAGGCAAGCTGCTACTGTGAATAAGGAAAGTGTCAAACAATCTGAGGCTCTCATTACACCTGACAAAACAATCACTATCGCAAATTCAGTAAAAGTAACTATGAACGTAAAGACCCTATGTACCCTGACGATCCGCGAAGTTGAAACCTAGGTAGGTTTGCCTGGCTCTTCAGGTTCAAAGTTAGATTTTCTCTACTTAGTGTATTGAGCACGTTACTTAGTTACTTTGTTTTACTGGGGTTGAAGGGTTTTTTTTCCTTGGACTCTGAGCTTGGATTCTGGACGATTGTTTTCGCTTGAATTATATGTTCTTAGTTCTTTCTTTTTTATTCCTTATTTTTCCATTGGTATTGGTTTGTTCATTTACAAGCCAAAACACTTTCTGGACGAGTATAATTACTTATATTTATATTATCATTATATATATATATATATATATATATATATATATATATATATATATATATATATATATATTACCAGCAAAATATTACCAGCAATTCAACTTTAGAAAAAAATAACCAGAAATGCATTTGACTCGCAGTAAAAACCCCTTTACAAAATACGTCAATGAAACCTGATCTTCAAACTGATTTCTTATAAAGAATATATATGCTATTCATACGTAGCTATGTTGTCGGTATTAAATAACCCACTGAGGTTGATATGCCGTAAAACAAATTAAACCAAACCAATTATTGAAAAGTTTGTGTTCAATTTCCCATACATTTAAAAATAAATACGTTGCAATTAAAGAACAATTATTCCGTTTTAACCGATTGTCGTATTTCATAAATGTTTCAAATTTCTTAGAATCTAGTAAGATCTCAGCATTTCGACCAGTAAGTATTTTATGTTGGAAACTTGTATTTTTTTTGTTTGGGAAGATCAATTCACGACAAAGAAAATGTTTCCTGCTGTCTTTGAAAGAAGATCAATGATGTAATAACAAATTTCTTTTTAAAACTGCACGAGTAACTCAGTTTTAAAAACCTTTGTGCTGTGTATATATTCAATGAAAACATATGGCGTTTTATGACAAACAATTACAAAGGAAATCGGTAATGTACTTTTTGTAGCAAAAGAATTTATTTACGTCTGTGTGTTACACGTGTTAAGAAAAGACTACAAACTGTAAAAGATTTCCAGACCGGTACCATTCCGCTGGAGTTTAAAGACAAATTTGATTGGAAATAGAAAGTATGAAGTATGCAAAATTTGTAGAAATCGGAGTTTTAAATTTCCACCTTAGAAATCAACACATGGCGGATCCCGCGAATTAATGTGGGACCTTTATTTAACTAATCAATCAGGAATAATGACGATGAGTCTTGAGAATTTCATGTAGAAACCAATGCCACGTATCTCAGACGTGTCACAAAGCCAAAAGTACAGGGTACCCTGTAGGGTAGGTTAGAGTTAGGGTTAGGGTGTGGAGTGGAACTCACCTCTTTCAGTCGTAATTGATCTAGCGAGACAAAATTGCTAACAATCATATTACGTCGAAGTGCCAAAAAAACACTTATCTTTCAATGGATTCAGCGTAGCGCGTGTGTGGAGAAGCGTTCAAAGACTTCCAAGTGGTGCTATATATTTCTCACCCACCAATATGGCTATTGTCGGATTAGCTCCCTTGCTTGAAAACGCTAACTAAAATGTACACATTTCTTGCTCATGGATTGTCTGGTTACCGGCTCCTCATTTTCGAAACCGCTACTAGAGGACGCTTTCTGGATTATAAATACTTAGCGATAAAATTTTATCATTCTCTTCTTACTTTTCCGCTTATACGACATGTAAATCTCTCGCGGAAGAACGAGTCCCCTTTTGGGAAACGCAGGAACAATAAAATACATGCGCAGACACAGACGTACGCACATTGACACACTGCACACACTTTGGGCCAAAACAGATTCCACATTCCTTTTTCACACAAATTATTGTCTTTGTCACTTGTAATACTTTGTTGTTAATATATTATTATTTGCTTGTGCATATATATTTCTTCTTGTCATTTCCGTTTCTTTACGTAGACTCATATCCCGAGTCTGCCATATTTATTGCGGATATTTCATGAGACACACGTGTTTATTTCTCAACACGTAGACCGGCACGCAACATATGACATACAAGAATCGACACCATAGTTGAGAGTAGGCAACTCGATGTCTTTATAAAATTTTGATCTGTTTTCTTTGTTTCTTTTTTTGTACACTCTATTTGGATAGGAAGTCATTAAATGTCTTGGTTTAATTTTTTCAGTCTCCTACAGTAATAGATTGTTTGTTTAACGGAATATCAATTATTCCTGGGTCATTTAATGTCGAAACTTAATTATCTTTGGAGTTAGATAATGTTATTTTTACAATAGAATTGTTACTGGTATGAAATTATATCCCTGTTATTGTTTACAATGAAAACGCATTTTTGATACGTTCACAGTGTTTTGACACAAGTTTGGAGAGTTCGTTACTTGCCCATAGCGAGGACCCTAAAAGATTCTATCATCCCGGGGTCAGGTGGATCAGAGAACAACAATAATTAAATCAGAGGCGTTGCTGCCGGGTGTAGTTTATCATCATACCCATGACGATCAGACTGTATATACGCAACATCCGAATTAGGCTGTGGCGGACTTCCACCACATTTATTTAATTTTGATTAGCAAAGCAAACTGATGTGAAGAAAGGGACAATATATATATATATATATATATATATATATATATAAAACTCTATTAAAAAATGCATACAATAAAGAATGTGTACGAAAAAGCATGCAATGAGTAAGACGAGAGTTGTTTCTCTTTGAGTATCAAAGTCTATTAAAGTTCTATGGAAGAAAAGAGAGAGTTATTAGACTGTTATAAATGTTTTTAAACATATCTGTTGTGTAAGAGGAAAATCTATGCAAGTGTGAAAGAATATGCAGTTTGTGAGTTGAGTGAGAAGATGGACGCTTAGCTTAAACTGTCGTGGATTTCTGTGACAGCTAAAGTCTCACTGGTGCGTTTCCTCTTTTCTCTTGCTTTTATAGGTGATCATTGGATCAGGAGTGCTGCGCGGGAATAATCATTCTCCACACGCAGAGAATCTGATTAGTCGATACTGACCAATCAGTGCATAAGTTTTGAGGAGACTTCTGGAAGTCGATTCTCCCAAAAGTGCATAAAATCTACTATATAAAAATATAGCGATTTTAAAATTGTCGCATAAGATAGAAGCGTTGCTTCCTGTCCAATGAATGAATGATGTTGAAAATTTGAATTTGTAATAGTGTATGTGTGTGTGTGTGTGATGATGATCGCCATAAGGTAATGTTCCGAATGAAATGAAAAAGAATCTATCCTGTTCTCCAGTAGAATTTGTTCATAATTGTAATGTAGTGTTACTGTTAGCTAAGTACTGTTTACTTTGAACAATTATAACAAGATTGTTTCTTGTTTTATTTTTATTCATCAGCTTTGAGCCTTTTTTTTCGGTGTCGTACGGAATAATAATCATAACTTGTCTATGGTTTTCGATGAAGGAACAGTACGATAGGTCTTTGCCGATTCTACTATTGCCAGCTTGCAAATTATATAGTTTAATAAGCACAATTGAGATTTGTAGATGTGTGACAGCGGCTGTTCCCAGGGTCCCATCCTGGCCACGGCACCAACTGTGACGTCCCTCTCCACAGCCTTCTCTCTCTCCTCGCTGCTTCGTTCGGGTGTCGCCGCTCCAAACGTGACGTCCGCCTGTCTGCGTCAGTCATGTTGTCCCGTCCTGTGACGACCAACTGGCTTGGTATTGGTCGTGGCACCCAAATGTGACGTTCTAACCTTTTGGTGATTCGGATGGGAATCTGGTCAGATCCGATACCAGCCTCGTCGTTCCCAACTTGCTTCCAACGTCTGGTTACCAAAGTAACGGCGTTGATCTCTAGTCCGCCTACCCACGTTATGAATTGATCTTAGGCAGACGAAATCAATCAGTCGTTGGGGCCGTAATGCAAATTGAGTTCAAACGAGGGTGGTATCACACAAATATGTATAAAAGAAAATAAAATGATAACTCAAATGTTCAAGGTATCAAAAAAGGATAACAATACTTTATATCTGGTTGCTGGATACATACAACTGCGTCCATCTCCCGACCCGCTATATGGATTGTGACACGTTGTTTTTGTTAGGTGAGTTTTAACATCTTAAGTTGTCTGTTCTTTAAGTAATTGGTTCTTGGTGTGTCTTCAGGCGATAGTCGAAAAACTTATTTTGGTGGTGTGGATCTAAGTCGCTCTTCAAAATAAATTGTTCTTGGATTGAAGATGAGTTCGGAAGTTGCGCGAATCTTTCAAGTCAGCTCTGCGAGGCCTGCTTCAACTGAGCACTGGAGACTCTGGAATGAACTCTTCTGAACTGATTTTTGCTCGCTGCGACTTTGCTTATATGGACGCCGACCAAAACCGGGGTGGGCTTTGTCGGGGTTGGAGGTTCCTCGATAATTCTAAACCCATATCCACTTCTTTTATTTTTTGGTCAGGAATTTTTCACTCCTTTCCATTTTTGGAAGTCTTCTCTTACTCCCACCTTCTTTTATTCTCATATGGATATCTCACCATACTTCAGAGGGGCGTCAACGGTTCTCCCCACTTCTTCGTAGCAACTTCTCATACCTATCCTCTAAATGGGCGGCGGCGGCTCTTCCCCTTGCGTCACGTGATCACCTCCGCCTGGCCCTCGTTGACATTCGGCCAATGGCGTCCAACCGGGTGGGTGTGATCCGGCTAGCCTTGTTTTAGGAAAAAAATAAAATCTTTTTCCTTTCCTTTTCCTTCCTTAATCGGAGTTTTCATCTCCAATGTCACCTGGGATCTATCAATGCCAATTATCAAGTTGGGTAGTCGTCTAGCGAAACAGTCGATTCCCGCCTCGAAAAACAGTTTCATTGTCCTAGCCGTATTTGCATTCTTGGTGCCAATTTCTGATAACATAGTTTTATTATTATAACCGAATTCTAACACCCATAGATGTCTTGTCAAAACGGCCAAGACGTGACCCAGGGTTAGCTTCGTGTGCGGTTAGCAGACGACCTATTAAATCCTTTCCCGAAATATTGTTTGCCCCCTCTGACACAGTTAATTTTTCTTATCTATCCAAAGCTCTGTATTCACTTGTTCCTTGTCAGGCAATCCTACGACACTGGTGGTCAGAATTTTCCTCATCTTTTTCCATTATCAAAATAACATTGTCGGAATGTCTCGGAGTTTAGCTAGCCGGCCTGTGGTTTGTTAATTAGTTGTTCGCCAGCATTAAGTGGCTGTTATCTATCCAAAGCTCTGTATTCACCTGGTCCTTGTCAGACAGTCCTACGACACTGGTCGTCAGTTTTTTCACCATCTTTTTCCATTATCAATATAACATTGTCAATGTGTCTCGGTCGTGGGTGGTTTCTTTTATCATCTAAGCTTAAGTCTCGCCTCTCTTTTCCTTTCTTTCCTTTCTCTTTTTCCTTTCCTTTTTTTTTCTTTTTTTTTTTTTGTGTCCCTAAATGGTGTCACAGATGATAAACAAACAAGATTCCCCAAATATCAATTCTGCTTACAGTGACAAGCTTTGACATATTCATCTCTAGACACTTTCTTTCTGAAAATTTCTTCGAACAAAAATTAGAGCTTTGATTGGACGAAAAATATGAGTGAATTCATTGTGCACATTTTTATTGGCTAGAAAAGGTCGATAATAGAATTCAAAGTCTGGAGTCTTTTTGATTGTCTTTTACAGTATTTGACAGTATGAAAGAATCGGAGATTAGTGGGAATTTCATTACAATGTCTTACGGAGAAATCATTTTTGCGTGTGTAATATTGAAATCAATCATTATAAAAATGCAAAAACACTTGATCTATATCAGAAAACATGACTGTATATCAAAACCTTTGATATAAAGTAAATTTCCTTGAATCTGAACATATAGTTAAGATAAACGACATTATTTATCTGCCAATTATTCTCTCGATTTTCGTTGTATCACCACGTTTCGGCCATTTTACCTCCGGCCTTCATCATGTGATTTTTGATCCGGGCCTGGTTGAATCTGCTGGTGCAGATTCTTCTAATTCCGCTTTTCATATCTAAGGATATCTTGTCTTGTACTAATTTAGTTTGCACTGAGTCATACATACTGGCTTACCCAGGGATTGAACCAACAACTGCGATGTCTCGAACCATCTCCTTAACCTACTGGCCTGTTGTTCTGTTGGCGACAGTATTGCATTAATCCTACATGATTACAGTAATAAACCATTGCAAGACAAAACAGGTGAAAGTCTTTTATAAACAGCAAGATATCACTACAGTTCAATATATATCAAGACACATTTTACAATAAAGTTCACCCTGTACAAGGCCAGAGATCCAGTCAAGGTAGAGGGCTACAGAGTAAGAGACACAATTTATGAGTATATGTGGTAAAGTCGTTCCAATAAAGCAGCAGTTCGGGGGAAGAAGCTAATTGATAGGAACATAAATCTCACTAATGGAATACGAAAGTAATAGGAGGGGTTCGCTACAATTTGCGTAGTATGGGAGGTCTTAGCCGGGAAGGTTAGAATTGGTCGAAATAACGTATGTCGTCCGTCTGAGAACTTTTCATGGAAAGAGTAGTGGGAGGTGTTCGACATTTCATCTGTGATAAAAGGATTTTAGGTGGGGGGGGAGAATAATTTGTCACCCACAAAGACGCGGAGATGCTACTGGATTCTATCGAGACTGGAATGTGTAGACCTGGGGAAAAATCAGTTCGTGCTGCGTAAGAAACATTAAAAAAAAAAACAGAAAATATATTCCTCAGCAACGCCTAAAATCTCGTCAGACCAGCCATAATGATGGTCTCACGGTTTTATGAAATTATGTCTTCGAGACAGTCACATAAAATAATTTAGATTAAAGCGAAAGCAATCATTCAAACCATGTCGACTGGCGAAAATAACTATATCAAAGCACATCCCTTGTCCAAAGCAGAAACAAGTAAAATGTATATCAAATATAATTAAAAGAGGTTTGGCACCTCGATGTGGTGTAATGGTGAGCAAAATTGTCTTGCTAGAGCAATTGCGATCCTCACTGGGTACCCCATACATTCGGCTTTGTGCCACATCTGAGCAAGGCTTAGAAAATCACTATAATTAAAAGAGGTTGTCAAACTGTTGACCTTCCACGTTGCAAAATGGCAGGAAAGAAGGTTCGATTATTACTGAAAATAGCGATAATCCTCTTTTAATGATTGTTTCTTTTAAATAAAAACATTTTAAAAATTCCAACTAAATCTGACATTAGCTGTTCGGCCAATGAATGCCGAATATTACCTTATAAAGAAAACGCATTACCATTAAATATGAGGAGAAATATATATTTCATTTAGTATTTACTTGTCGTCCCACGCTGGCAGTATATGGCACAAGATCATTTTCATATGGGGATCCCATAGGTAACACCGGAGCTATCTTCAAACATAACCCATCCCCCGTCAGTTGTGTTGTATGACTACCGATCCCCTCACTAGTGCAGTGAGGGAGGTACTCTCGAGGGGAGTTGTTCCCTGAGACCGGACACTTTAAATAGTATTTTCAGTTGATTACAACTGTGATGCGCTCTGTCCGAAGACAGACATAATTAAATGATAAAATGTAGTTTATCGGCCCGAAGGCATTTACTTCACTATGATCCGATTCGGAAGGTTACTCATAAACAGATACCACACATTGATCTCTGTCCGATAGGCAGGTAGTGAAGAAAAGCGTAACTCGAGTGGAAACTGGTTGATCAGGCTACGCACGCTGAACGTTTCCTTATAAGACAAGTGCTAATATTGCTTTTACCATTATTGATGAGGACAAATACTATACTTTGATCTACACAAATGGGTTTTATGGGCAATAGTATCTATTGACCTGAAAATGTAGGAAATGAAGTAAAAGAAATTGTCGGCCTGCGTTTCTCTTTTTACACAAAATATAATCTGATGGAAAATTGTATTAAATGGCTCCTGAATTATGTCTGATAATGGTTCATGATCATTTCAGGAACCAGCTTCAAGCAAATATTTTCTCTGAATGTTTTGCAGACACTTACCTGTCGTTTCCATTTTGTTGGAAAATAGGATACTTTATTCTGCTACATTCTGAAGATGAATAGATCTCAAAACAATCTTAGTCTAGTAACTGGTAATCTGTCCTCCGTACAATATACGCTATTATACTAAGAAGCGTAGTGGCGGATTATGTCTGATATATATATGTAGCAAAGACTATGACATTTTGTACACCGTTTATGCAAAATTATTACTTATGTATCTCCAGGTGTACGAAGCACAAGGAAACTGACTTTTTTTTTCGTTTATATTCAGAAACTATTATTTTTGCCTACCTCAGCTGCGAATTTTTTTTTTTGCCTATAGTTTACTGTATTGTTTTTACTCTTAACTATCACGTCATTCAAATTACATAACTTTTTATGCTGGAAGATGTTACATAATCAGGGAGAGTGGATACAAGCCTTTTTTAATAAGATAATAACAGTGCACGTAAAAATATTGTTATTGAAATTTAATTTATCGAAATGTCATGGAAGTAAATAAGTAGGTGGGTAACATATCTAAAAAAAATATTTTCATCAAGATTTTCTAAAATAAAAATTCCAAAAATAATTTAATTTATTCATGAATCAGTCCTGAATAATTCATTAAAATCCGACAATTATTTGATGGATATTTATTGCATAAAAATACAATTATGACACAAGGCCGTCAAAAGGGGAGGGATTGAGACTGGTCGTCACTAATTATCCTATATCTAGCTAATCCGATTCACGACCCATTCGCACATTACAATTTGCCCATTCACCATAAAAACTCGCCCGTCACCAATCAATCCTCCATACACTATAATACCGCATCCTAACAGGGAGCTAGGGTCCTACAAAACGCGCCCCATGCCATAAAAATTTAATGATAATAAACTATATATACAATTCTAAAGATGAAAAATGAAAGGGAAGGGTTGAACCCAATAACAAAACTAAATCTGAACACAAAGTGATGTTTGCAAAAATCAATGTTTTCACCTGAAAACAACGGAACAACACTAACGGTAATGATTAGGCCAATTGCTGACGTAAAAAAAAAAGAATTTTAATTAAAAAAAAATGTTTTTTTTTTCTTTCTTCTTAATTATAACATAAACATTTTGACGACATAATTTTGTATTTATTAAAAATGGAGTATCTACATTAATATGTGCGCCATAAAAAGAGTTGAATTCTTTAAGAAACATCTAAACTCTCAACTCTATACAGATCTCAAATCAATGACCAAAATATGCACGAAGCGAATGAATTATGTCAGACTTAGCGAGGACCTTCCTTCTTCGAAACTTCTGGATTGGCGCTACACAATCCCAAACAAAGAATTATATCAAATAAAGGAAACCACATCAAGTGAGCACATTCAAGAAAGACAATAACCAAAATGCTTAGCACATGTTACCCGAAGAGAAGATAGTAACGTAAAGTCGAGATTAACATTCCACTAGTAATGGTAAAGAAGAAAGCCATACTGCCGAGATACTGCGAATAGCTATGACAGGCACGGGGCTTGAGAAACTTATTTTTCCTGAAATACTGTTGCAATAGAGATATTTCGTGAATTTCGACCGCATGTACATATTGGTTGTTCGGTCAATGGATGCCAAATGTTTCCATATAAAGAAAATCCTAATAATGCCATTACTGTTAGCAATATAGTATCCACCATTTCTACTCTAATCATTTGAAGTAAATATAACTTGGTTACTTTTTAAACACTGATTCTTTGTACAGTTCCTATCGAAATATAGATATTACTAATGCCAAGTTACAAAAACTTAATACAAAAGTACGATTATTACACATACAAACAAACACACACACACACACACGCATACACACACACAAAGAGTGCGATGAGTAAATTGTCGCAATTTTAAATTTTAATTTCACGAATAAGTGTTTTTTTTCTTTTTTTTTTTTTTTGTCGACATCACAGTAGGGTCAATTGGGGACCGTATGTGAGAAAAAGTGCACCCTGACGCAATACAATCAACCAGCATGGAAACGGCATGCTGTACTACAATTAAAATGGATAAATGGGATTGATTTCTATTCAATGAAAGGATTTTCTGTTTCCTATGCTTTAATTAGTTATTATGCATCTGTGTACAGTTCATTATATGAAAATTATGTTTATTCATTCATTGGAAATACAATAAATTAAAAATTTGTATGTGTACGAATATTTGTTTCACCACTCTGTGTGTGCATATATATATATATATATATATATATATATATATATATATATATATATATGTGTGTGTGTGTGTGTGTGTGTGTGTGTGTGTGTGTGTGTAAAATGATTAAAACAAAGTACACACACACATATATATATATATATATATGTGTGTGTGTATGTGTGCGTGTGTTTATGTGTGTGTCTTTGTGTATATGCCTGTGTATGTATGCGCGTGGGCGTTTCTTTTGACTAAGTGAATAAAGCGTAATAAAGGAACATTGTGCGGAAGGATTGGTCTTTCATTACATTTAATCATGTTCATCTGCAAGATACACACTTTAAAGGATGTGATTTCCCTCTTGATTTTTGTTCCTCTGCTGTCATACCCATTGTTCTGTTACTCTGCCTCCTCTAGACCTTGAATGTAGTTCTGGAGAAAAAAAAAGGAACGGTTTCTTTTGCTAGTCATTTCGTTAATTGGAAAAAGAAGAAGAAAAGCCTGGCGGATATCCCTACAGTGTACACAGAAAGAAATGATTATGGTGAGGTCAGTCGATGCAGTTGAGAATCATTCGGCCACTTCGGTTTTGGTGATTCTGATTGCTCTGAAGGTATTCTAGACAGAGATTTGAAGAAGGTCGTGTCTGAACTGTCTTCGACCCTGTCCACTTTCCAAACACTGATCGAAAGTCAAAAGATTCATATTTGGTTGAGAATTATTTCGAATAATACGTGTCATAAGGGAATAAAGTGTCGCTGCCGACACTTCGGTTTGAACAAGGATCGCCAGAGAGCAAGCACAATCGATCTCATCTTGAAATAATTAGATCAGGTGACGAGTAAAGGACATATATATATATATATATATATATGAGAATTAGTGGCGTCTGACCGAGTAATTTTCGAAGGTGTTACTATTATTGTCTCTCCTACAAAGGGCATTACAAAGATAAACAATCAATTATAACTGAGTAATCCTTCATCTTTAGTATGTTGTGTCCTTCCAGGATATTGCCGATCATGGCTTTTCACAATTCCCTTTTTTTTACTCAGTTCACTAAGATTGCGTAGATTCTGCCAAACTTTAATTCTATCTGTCCTGTTTATTGGTTTTTTCGCATGTATATATATATATATATATATATATATATATATATATATATATATATATATATATATATATGTGTGTGTGTGTGTGTGTGTGTGTGTGTATATATACCGTATATGCTGGCGTATCATGCGACTTTGAATACCTACTTTTGTAGCTAATTTTAAGGCGGTCGCATCATACACAATGTATAAAAGCGTATTTACTGCTTACCCTGGTACGTTGTTGACAAATATATATATATATATATATATATATATTATAAATTAATTGATTTAAAATATGGTATGATTTTAATTTACACAGTTCCAACTATGTTTCAAAAATAGAAGCTAAAACCCCTAATTTTATTTTTTGCCTGATAAATTAAAAGCATTAGTTCTATTTCATCTTCAAGCGAATTTTATAACTTACTGTTCTTTTCTTTTTTATTTTCTTTGTATATATATATATATATATATATATATATATATATATATATATTCCATCTACTTATTTAAGTCAAATTAGTAGTCAAATTAGCTTCAAAATTAGGGACTTCAAAAGTAGCATGATACGCCAGTATATACGGTATGTATAGTTATAGAGAAGAGGGGGCGAAAATGATAGAGAGAGAGTAAGAGGTTGATTTGAAGTTTTCAATTTATACATGTTTAACAAATTAAGTACCATGTTACGGGTTTTTTTATGTGTTTATTATATTATGGACTATTTCGCTTCCGGTATATATTTAGATATAAACTGATCTGCACCTGTTTACTTCCGGCCTTCATAAACTGTTCTCGAAGAGTTTTAGTTTTTTTTTCTTTTTTTGTGCTATGTTAGAGCAATTGGGAAATATCGGTTCCTTTGTGACTTCATGTGCAAGTTCATCTTATCGTTTTCTTCTTATTAATGATATATATATATATATATATATATATATATATATATATATATATATATATAAATGATAATAACAATAATAAAAATTCAGACTAGACATACATTGGTTTAACAACTATTATGCTGATTATTGAAATTAAAATCGTTCAACATGCAAAAGCACGAAGATCAAGTGAAAATATAGAATTAAATTACTAAATGAAATTCCACCAATTCCAGAAAATACATAAAAGAATCTGGAATTAAAATACCAGAGAAATATTCGATATGATGTGCGTTTCAGTCTTTATCAACAAAGTTAGTTATTCCAAACGGATCCCAAGAATGTTTACAGAGAAATTGTTTAAGTAGATATAGAGGACACAATCCACCATTTATTGAAGATGTGCAAACATTTTGGGAGAATATCTGGAGCAAGACAATAAAAAAATATAATCCCAACGCAGAGTTGATCAAAGCATAAAAAGAAATAATGAAGAATAAACCTGCGTAAGAATTGAAAAATATAATCAAGAATAATGTTAGGCGCGCACTAACAAAATCACCAAAATAAAAATCTCCCTGAAATGCCAAGGAACCCAACTTCCAAAAATTCATATGACAAAGTCCAATAAACATATACACCGTTGTACTGCAAACACTATTAACGGAAAAATCACTGGGAAAATTCACAGAAGTAAATAATGTCATATATGCAACAGATGTAGCAGCTACTAGGAAGCTTGTTGTCAAGACAATAAAAAAGATCAAACAACAAGCAAAAAGAGCCACCTTGGGAAGGAAAAATTGAAGTGAGAAATAAAGGAAATTAGATATACGCTATTGATACTAGATGAGATCTCAAGAAACTTAAATGTCTCAAGCAGTGATATAAAAAAATACTTAAACTGAAACTGCAGTTAAAAGCACAGAGAACAAGATTATACAAAAAAGTGTTGTAGGTTCTATTGCCAAAATATATTCTAAACAGAACTTTAGAAATTTTAGATCGGAATTGGAAAAACCACCATGTATAGAAAAAGTGCAAAAATTGGAGCAGCCCAAAGGAATATAACCCCAATGCAGAATGGATCCAACAAGAAGAAATACGAATACTGGATCAAACACTACAAGAATGGTAAAATATAATCAAGAATAATGTTAGGCGAGTTCTGATAAATCACAAAAATGGAAATTCCCAAGAAATGACAAGGTTACCAATTTTTGGCTCTATCATCTCTCATCAAACCATAAAACCTTTGCACAAAATTTATCAATGCTAATTAATAACACCAATGAAGTCCCAGAATGGATCACTGAACGTATTATATATCTTCTGCCAAAACGGGTTAAACAGATGATCCAAAAAATTATAGACCAATAACATGTCTGTTCACCTCATATAAATTGATCACGTCTGTCCTGACGGACTGTACTTACTCTTTTCTCCATGAACACTGCATTCTTCCACTGGAAAAGAAAGGTTATGGAAGAGGGTCGTACCTTTGTAAAGATCAACTATTGATAAACAAAATGATCCTGGAACGTTGCAGATAAAAACAAAATGTAGAAATCTCCGCATCATACACACTTGGGTCCTTGAGGCTTTGGAAATGTACAAAGTCTCGTTCGTGAAAGTAAATTTTCTTAATTATAACATGACACTATGCAAAACCACAATATACCTAAATCACACCAAAGGCACTTACCACTTCCACTCGTCTGACTATCAGATGAAGAATCTTTCAAGGAGAATCTCTGTTATCCCTTTTGTTTTGCATGCCATTAATCCTCCTTTCGCATGAACTAAATTGTAATAACTATGGATACAAAAGTAAACAAGAAAGTATGTAGTCATCTACTCTACATGGATGAGACTAAAATGAGTTGATGTGTATCCTCAATGCTATAGAATGTTTCAGTGATAACATCGGTATGGACTTCGAATTAGATGTTGTGGCCTTCTTAGGGCGAGAAATAAAGACACAAGAGATGAATTGAGTTAAACACATATATTAACAGAAACAGTAATACAAGCATATACAAACGAGAGTGTTCAGCAAGAATGTTCGGTCCGACAGTCAGAGGTGACCGTTGGAAATTTCACCCTCCAAAAGGCTGTACCTGATCCTGTTTATAGGTGGGAGAGTCGTGCGTGGGTAAATTGCCATAACTTTAGATAAATACGAAAAATTAACATTTATTTCAAGAAAGGCAGATCTAGAATTTGTCACAAAGCTGAGGGAAATGAGACAAGAAGAAGCCTAAAGGTATCTTGGAGTCAAAGAAAGGTGATGGAATACATCATACACAAATACAGAAACAATAAGAAAAGAATGCTGTTAAATTCGAATTTGTATTTTCAGAATAGATATATCAACCATAAACAACTTGGCTAGATCTGTGGTGCAACAAATTTTCAACATATTAACTGGACCATAGCTGAAAAATAAATGGATGCCAAAACGAGAAATCTCCTAACTTACGATTACATGCATTACCCCAAAGCTGATGTTGCTTGTTTGTATGTCCAGGTCCGAAGGAGGCAGAGGATTTGTTCAACTAAAATAACAACAATCTGTCTTCAAAAATACCTGAAAACTGCAGAAAATTGGATGACGATTTGAGTCAAACAAAATGAAAGGAATATTATACAGTAATGAAGGAAACAAACAAATTCAAAATGGCGTTTCAAGTGGGGGAAGAAATGTAAGTAAACCTAAATACACATACGGCAGCTGCCGTTGGTTAGACCCAGTGCCAGGACCCAAAGAGTGTGAGTTCAAGACCCGGTTAAGGCAGTGGAGAACTTTGAGAGGGAAATTAACAGGACATAACTGGTAACTGACATCCATTAAACATGACACGTGGAAATATAACAGTCTACCCCACTGAGCGAAATAAAGGGTTAAGTTTGACATTCCAACCACCTGAAGAAGGCCGGGGTGTACAACGGCCGAAACGTTATAATAAATATGGCGACAGAGATGAGGACAATAGTCCGAATAATGTAAATAGTGAAACATAATATGTCATCTCAGAAATATAGACAGACAATGAAGGGTTGAAACGTTGTAAAAAATCTGCCGACAAAGATGAGGACAATAGTCCGAATAATGTAAATAGTGTACATAATACCTCATCTAAGAAATATAGACAGATACTGAAATGCCGAAACTTTGTAATAAATATGATGAGGACAATAGTCTGAATAATGTAAATGGTGTACACAATACCTCATCTCAGGAACATCGACAGATCAATCGTACTAAAGGATGTTCTGAACAAGAAATATGGTTTCTCCATCACGGAGCATCTTATTAAAACCCAAATTGTGCAGCTAACTTTAGCATTAACTCGTTTACCATCTTGAGACATATTCCATATTACAAATAAAAGTGTTGGAAGCAATTTACGTTCGGTCCAGGCAACATTCCCTCTGTAAAGAGTGGGCAATAGTTTATTAGAAATTTCAATGAAATTTCATTTTTTTTTTTTCTTCCTACATTAAACATTACATATTTTTTTTATGGAAAATTTTGAGTTGAAAATATATAATCTCTCGATCCTGATGAAGAGGAGCAAATCCGCAAAAGAGAGAGGTCGAGAAATGTCCAAAGCGGTTTTATTTTCACGAGTCTTTTTGGCCTGCTTTTTTTAAAGACAATTGGAAGAATAAATTAGAAAAATAAAAGAAAGAAAGGAAAGACATTTCAAAACGGGCCGCTTGATGAAAAAATATCGGTCAAAACATCTTTAACTTTTGCGTAGAAAATTATGAAATTTGGATAAATAAATTTATAACAATGAGAACGAAATAATATAGAAAAAGTATTTTTGGGTTGATATATATATATCCTATATATAAACCTACGATAATAAAGAACATTTTCAATGTAGATAACCGATTTTTGACTGTCGGGTCTGACAAAGACGGGAGGTGAAGGGGACGATTTCTCAGTTCAAAGATAGCGCCAATATTCTTCCCCTAAGTCACATCTAATTAGCGGCGGGCTGTTTGACAGAGCCCAGGTGAGAGAAAGCAATTATTTTTTCGTACGTGGCCAAATTATTTCAGAACAAGAACGATATAAGCCCGCGCCCTGATTGATTGCATCCATTTAAAAACGGTCACGTTCATAACAGGAACCATTGGTCGAAAGTGGTCACCTTACCTAAAAATGTATAATAGAAATGAGAAGACAGAGATTATAAATATCGAGAAAAACCCTGATACAAACCTAGTTTGTTGCGGCGTATAATAATGAAACTTAAGTAACCGCGGGCAGGGATAGAGCCTGAACCAACCCGATTCATTGAATTTGCGGGCAAGAGAATTTTAAATAAAAGAAGAAGATTGCTCTATTTTCGAAGAAGAAGAAGATTGCTCCGCAGATTTTATTAAGATAAGAAGAAGAGCTGCAGGCCAACAATTGCAAGACAAGAAGAAGAATTGCAGGCCAGACAGATGTTTATTACGGCAGAGTTCCACGGCAATCAACGACAGAGAGTTGCTAAATAATTTCCAGCCCAAGTCGAAGACAAAGAGAACTCCAGCCTAAGTCAAAGAAGAAGAAATACAAAAGTCGAAGAGAAGAATCAATCAATGATCGATAGAAATTAGCCCCAGTACTAAACCAGAGAAAATTTAAAGATACAATTGTAGGTCCTAAGATAGAAGTTTGTTACCACAAACAAATAAGAAAATTTTTTTTTATGTAACGGACATTAGATATTTAAACCCTTTTTTTTATCAGCAATCCCACATAATTTCACCTTTAACGCT
The DNA here is from genome assembly GCA_903632075.3 of Acanthosepion pharaonis. NCBI lineage: Eukaryota > Metazoa > Mollusca > Cephalopoda > Sepiida > Sepiidae > Acanthosepion > Acanthosepion pharaonis. Next base: position 1,463,707 of record CAHIKZ030005468.1, on the reverse strand, counting down.
ATAAAAAGAGCTTACAAAAACCACAAAATCAAAAACCAAAACAAAACAAGACACCACAAATAACACTTCTAACAAAAATTACACAAAATTCACAATCCTGCCTTCCAACACTCATTCCAATAAACTTGAAAACAAATTAGTGATCGCTAACACTAGTATCGTTACCACTATCTCCGAAGACAATCCTGGATATGACTAGGAATAAAAAGAAATTCAACACTAATTCAAAGAATGATATTTATCTAGAAACTTGTTAACAATACAAACATGTTAAAGTAGAGAATAGATCACGTGATTTAAAAACCCGCGTCTACGGACAGAAAACAGATTTACGTTTAGATACTCTTTCAACCTCTCTCGTATTACACAGGAACAAAACAGGTCATAACTTTAATTTTACTAACCACCCTCATTAAACAAAGAACATTATCCTTCAGGTGAAAATATTTTGAAAGCTTAATAAGTTCCTTCTCATCTTTGAACGCAGGTCCTTCCCCTTTATATTACATGCATAGCTGTTTATTGAAAGAAATTCTCAAAGAATATAATTTGATTTTTTTAAACACCATTTAATAATTAAAAAAACAAAAAAAGTTTAATTTTAGAATATCACCCCAATTCAAGCGATCTGAATACAGAAAAATTGATAACATCACATCTCCAAAGTAAAAATTACGAAAACAGGTTATCATCTGATGCCCACAGAGATAAAATTTGAAGTTTGAAAAACTTTTTATTACATGAAAATATTCTGTTTTAATGAATGTCAAGCAACTGACCAATTTCCGAACGACACAAATTTTAAAAACCAGAATTTCAGTTATTTCGTCTGATTTCACCCAACCTCGGAAAAAAATTAAACATGTTAGATTGATAAACGTTTCTAATTTGTTTTTATCCTAAATCCTGTCTTGTATATATATATAACAAATGGACGATTGCGTCATTGGAATGAAACAGAACTCTAAGTTGGTTCAATGTTCATCTTTTATATTTACACACCATTAATCTCTGATATTGAGCAGTTTATCCCATAAATAAAGCACACCTTAAGATGTTGTATTTCTTCATATATATATATATATATATATATATATATATATATATATATATATATATCTATTATTTAAGGATATGTCTGTCAATGATAAATCCTGATGGTCTTGTAAAATTTAAATTGTTTTATTTGTTGAATAAATAGGATAAGAAAGCCAACTATATTGAGAAATTCATTTCTTAAATTTATATCCACATGAAAAATAAACCTCTCAGGATAAATTACGTTACCTCAAAAACGAATAATCATCTCATTACACCCCATTTTGATGGATTTAATTAATATTTTTGCTTTTTTCCATCTGAAAGTTCCCCCAAAACAAAGCCGGTATTGAACTCACACTCTTTGGGTCCTCATACTGGATCTAACTAACGATTATCCATACGAAGGAGGAGTTTAGATTTATAATACCCAGGACCTCATTGGCCCAGATGCCTCAAGGACGTCAAACATGGCACGAGAAAAAACAGTCTACGCCCCTGAGCAAACAAAGTGTTCGTGTTGGAAATTCGAACCACCTGAAGAAGGGGGGAGGGTACAACGGCCTCAACGTTGTAGTAAATATGGCGACAAAGATGAGGACAATACCGAAAATGAAAAGAATGAAAAATCAATGTTTTCCAATAAACCTTATTACATTAACCAATCTTTTTGAAAATATCAAAATATACTTATATTTTAAGCGATAAAAATATGATAATTTCTTTCCCAGTTTTTTTTTTTTTTTAAACTAAATAATTTATTAAATTACAGAATTATTAGTTGAAGAGTCGGAAATATCGAACATGTTAGGAATAATCAAATAAACGGAAATGTTTCGAGAACCTCCAGAGATGAATCCAATAAAGAGTTTGTTGTCTATCATTAAAACAGATATATAACGATGATAATCATATGCGAGTAAACTGCTGCATCTGAAATTAGAAACATCGAAAAACTTTACATACGAGTCAGAAATATTGATGAAAGTTATAGATATCAAGAAGACTGTATTACTCGCTAGATTACTAAATCAATAACTTATTCAAACATATAATATATTGCGTTCATAAAATAGGTGGTTTTGTATTGTATATCTTTTGAATTAATTTTACCATAACACTGACATGAATATTTTTGTCGAAATAACAAAATTAAAATGTTCAATATTTGAGTTGATGATTAAACCCTATAAATTAAACCAGTTTTGAACCTTGGACGACAGGGACCGATTTTTCTTCAAAAGTGTTGGACGACCGCGTTTGATTTTAGGCTGTTCAAGATTCACGCAAATAAACAATGAAAAAGTTCAACCAAGAACAATTTATTTTGAAACAAATACTTAGAATTTAGACCATATAAATAATATATATATATATATATATAATATATATATATCAGGTCATCCCTAATTTCTGTCCAGCAGACAATAAAGAAAAAACAAGTGAAAATTTTACAAAATTACAGATTCAGTCAACAATATATTTTCCGATTATGCCACCATCCACAGAACTAATGTCATTACTGTAAAATTCCTTTGTACTTTGATTCGAAGAACTAAAAAATGTGTTACCTTTTAACTTTTGATACTTTGGAAAAGCTGTTTTTCCAAATGATTCTTTTATACAAACAAATGGTAGTCTTAATGAGCAAGATGAGAATAAGGTGGATGAGGAATTTTTCCCAACCCTGTTCTTCGATCTCGTCTGACGTGATTCTGCTCAATTCACATTGTCCTGGGAAACATCAGACTGGATTCACTCAGAGCAGGTTTTTTTGGTCAACCTGGTTGGAACGCTCTAATTAGGAGACAGCGAGGCTTGAGCATTAATTGTAATCAAAGGGTTAGAACGTCACGTTTGGAGCAGCGATCCCCAGGACGGAAGAAGAACCCTTTGCCCATGAAATTCCATTCTCGGCTGTGGCTGACGTCCTTCCCCTTACCAAGCCACTGTCTACGACGCTTAACATTTCGATAAAGATCCATTTTTCCTCTCCAGTCACAAGTCTATTCAAAAAGGTGAAACAATTTGGCGAGAATGGAGAGAAGAGCAGATGTCAAATCAGGATTTGAGGTTGTTTTCAGACAATTCATGAGGCACCCATTTTCCAAGTTTAGAACTTTTCCAAGTTGTTGAAGATGACGATGGACAATTGTATGGTTTGAAATGAGAACCACTGCCAATTCCTCAACTGATAAAGCAGGATTTTCTTCAAAGGCTGCTTCAAGAAGCTTTTCATCAAACTCAACTGGACGTCCGGTTCGATCTTCATCGTCAAGGGTGAAATTTTCACCTCTGAATTTTGCAAACCATCTTCTGGAAGTTCTTTCATTCACATATTCCTCTCCATAAACTGTGAAAATGTTTCTATCTGCTTCGGCTGCTGAGTTTCCTTTCTTGAACTCATAAAAAGCATTATGTGCCTCAAATGATTCTTGGGTACTTCCCTGTTAGCAGGGTTTTAATCAAACAAAATTTAATTTTATTGTTCTCTGAAATAACATTTGATCAGTTTAAATGCATCTAAACATAAAATAATGTTCAGCTCCATTATCCATTATAAAATACTCTTAAAATTTCGTCCATTTTAAAAAAAAGGTAAAATTCGGACAGAACTTATGGGATGACCTGATATATATATATATATATATATATATATATATATATATATATATATATATATATATATATATATATATAGTATATATGTATACTTTAGTCTATTTACACACACACACACACATTATAAATAATTATATATATATATATATATATATATAGGGGACCTTCGATTGAGAATGTAGTGTCCCATTCGTCATCCACGGAACCTTTTGGAATGGTGTGAATCTATAATCAAATAGCTCTGGATGTGCTGTTGTTTCGGACTGTCGGTTTTGTCCTCCACGGAACCTTCCACAACTATAATCAAAACAGATCGGACTGTCGGTTTGACCTCATACGTCGAATTCGACGGAGAGTCGAATATATATATATATATATATATATATATATATATATATATATATATATATATATATAGTCTAAAAATAAAAAGTAAAGCACGGCATAATAGCTACATAATTTCGAAATTTTCAAATATAATAGACATATGTGCAATTAAACAAAATATTATATTTTTTTAATTCTTCAAATATGAATAATTTAGACATATTTTTGTGGAATGATTTCATATGGCTTCTAATTCGCTGTGGACCACTGGAAATGCTATGTGGACCACCGGTGGTTCATTTGGAACACGTTGAGAAACCCTGATTTATATATTTTTGGACATATACCAATACTAATTTCACTTCTATTGCTTCTACAATCAATAATAATAATAACAACAAAAACAATAATAATAATAATAATAATAATAATAATAAGAAGAAGAAGAAGAAGAAGAATCGTTGATCTTGATCTTCTTTTTCTGTCCATAGGCGTAGAAGACAGAGGATTAGTTCGAGATCTGGCTTATAAACCTACAATAAGCAATCTTCAAAGATACTTAGAAACTACATAATACTGGATGATTATCTGTAGCAAAAGAACATGAAAGAAATAAGAAATTCAGTAATAATGGAAGCCAGAAACTTCAAAAGGGGGTGTCAAGTGGATGAAGAAGGGCAGATAAACCATAATACGCCGACTGCAGCGGCAAAGAACTTAAAAAAAAAACAATGCAAATCAAACGCAATGTATCAGATACAGATGGCAGGATAATCCTCTTCATGGTCAATATTCTGCTCGTGCCAAACAAGTTGATGTCGATACACGCCATACCTATCAGTGGTTGCGTAGTCTTGGATTAAAAGATGAAAACGAAAGTTTTATTCTTGCTGTACAGGATCAATCATTACTAACTTACAATTACTAAGCAAACATAGTGAATAATTGTGTTAAGAAGAAATGCAGTTTGTCTGATGAATACAAGATTGCATAGCACTAGCATACATCCAATATAAAAGTGGGCATGAATAATATGTGCCCTCGAAAATCTGCAACTTTTGCATGCAGGAACCTGTAAGAAATTGGTAAGAAAACCATTCTGACAAGGTTACAAGTGTAACAATTTTATGCGACTTTACAATACACAGGGGTCGGACAATCAAAACTAATATCTTAAACATTGTGATCAAAGACCTCCAAAACAGAAGGTGCTTTCTTATTGACACGGCAGATCATGCAGACCGTAATATATCTTTGAAGATCTTTAAAAAAAAAACTATGGAAAAACAAGGTTTTTGAAGTGGAAATCTAAAAAGAAAATGGTGCATGAGCTCATCAATAATTCCAGTTGTAGATGAGGACATGGATTCGATTGAAAAAGGTTCTGATATATTTATGAAGGGGATATAGCAGCTCATATCTTAAAGAAATACAAAAAAACAGTTCTCAAATTTACAGCTCAAATCTTACGATGGGATTTATCTGTGTAAAATATGTGAGATCGTCAGTTTCTGTTTATTTTTTCGCAAGAAATGTTCCATGGAATATGTCATACCGCCATTTCTGGTATTAGGGTTCTATTTGAGACCAGAGAAGAAATGGACATACGACAAAAAGCGTAGGAAAAATATTAATATTGAAATCTTCTACAATATCAAAAGAAGGTATTTTTATATATGTACTGACTACGAAGCCTGGTTAGTAAGTAGCAGCGTTATGGTAAAGTGAACCTTAAGTCAACACCAATAAAGAAATATGTCACCAGTTCACATAGCAATAATATAGCTGTTATTTGACTATAAATTACATTACTTTTTCACGTTAGCTTTTTTTTATTTACTTAGATTTACTGATTTAAAAAGCTTTATTCTTTGAGGTCGCACACAAAAAAGTGCCTCCTTATTGATATGGCAGTACCTGCAGACTGCAATTTAGCTTTCAAGATCTTCAAAAAGCTATAAAAATACAAGGAATTTGAAATCGAAATCTCAAAAATGTGGCACATGGGAACATCAACAATCTCCCGTTATAGATGGAGCCCTCGGATTGATTGGAAAAGATTCCAGTAGACCAATTGAAGGGATATCCTGGAAGGCCATGCCTTAAATAAATACAAAAAATTGTTCTCACGAGTACGGCCAATACATTATGGAGGGCTTTTTCTTTGTAAAATATGTTTTGTTTTTTTTGTTTTTTTTTCATTGGAAAATGTCATGATGGCATTTCTAACCTTAGGTCACTGGGCGGGACCCGGAAAGAAATGAGTACACATCAGAAATCAAAGGAAATAAAAATAATAATAATAATAAGAAGAAGAAGAAGAAGAAGAAGAAAGAAAGAAAGAAAGAAAGAAAGAAAGAAAGAAAGAAAGAAAGAAAGAACAACAACAACAACAACAATTGATCATCATGTCACAAGGTTGCAAGTTATTGGCACCCATTGAATATAAAACCCGGCTTGAGTAGGCCAATATCTGCACTGGAAACTGTGCAACTTTACGGGAAGGAAACTGAAAGAAATTGGTATGAACACCATCCAGATACGGTTATGGAGACAGGAACTGTAACAATTTTATGGGACTACACAATATACACAGACTAAACAATCAATGCTAATCGCCCAGACATCGTTATTAGAAATCGCTAACAAAAACAAATTGCCTCCTTACTGATATGGCAGTCCCTGCAGACTGCAATGTATCTTTGAAGATCTACAAAAATCTGTCAAAATATAAGGACCTTGAAATAGAAATCTCAAAAATCTAGCACATGGAAACATCAACAATCGTATTAGAGTTGGAGCTGTCGGATTGGTTGGAAATGATTCCAGTAGACTCATTGAAGAGATTCCTGGTAGCCCATGCATTTCACGAGTACAGCCCACACCTTACGAAAGGCTATATCTATGTAAAATTTATGTATGTGTGTCTTTTTCTTCTTTTTTTAATTGCACCGTGGAAAATGTCATGCTGACATTTCTGACCTTAGATATCTGGGCGGGACCCGAAAATAAATGAGTACGCACCAGAAATCAAAGGAAATAAAATGATATTAATAATAATACATATTATTATTTTGAAACTCATTATCACGAATAAATATATTTATTCTAACGATGGTATTAATGAAAATCGCAGTAAGAATGTCAAATGAGTAAGGATGTCTAACTTGCAACAGTGGCAACGCCCCGAAATTGTCGGAAATCATGTTGCTTCAAACAATTTTAGCTGGATATCGATTATCGATAAAGTGTCAACATATGAAAAAAACTTTTACCCAGTTCTCAAATATGGCGACACGCGATACGTACTAAGGATAACATCGTACGTCACGAAGCCCTACTGGGGAAAATATTGGTAAAATGATGGAGGGGGGGATATGCCTTGATGTAAAGCGAGATATTTTCACCTGTTCTGATTCATGTTATTAAAGGCTAAGATTCATAAATGATAGATCACATTAAGTAAAAATTTATTTGAAGTCTTGCCAAAAATATTGCAATTGGGAATAATATACATGCCTTGAAATAAGAGTTCTGGATCCTTACACTTATCTTGAAAACTAAATATTTTCGCTGTGGTCAAACTGTGCAAGATGTACAAAGAAACTTTGGCTACATACAATTGCCAATATGGTGCCTATTGTGTACGGATAGCTTTGTTTTTATATTAATTTTTTTTCACAAGTAAGGTTACAAAGCCACCAGGAGTCGAGAGGTCCCAATAGTGAAAAAAAAGGGGGGGTCCAAGAGTGAAAAAAAGGACAATAATAGGACAGTATTGAAGGAGACAGAATATGTCGATTGACATTGCATTCAAATTTCTGAAGATCGTTATTGATAGAAAAGCAAGCGAGAGATCCACAATCGAGAGATATCAACATCCGAGGGCAGGAGAAGTATCTGTTCGCATAGAACTTTTACAAGTAGCAATTTCTACAATAAAATTACGAGATTTAGATGCGAGTCTATTACTACGTTTCAGTGTATGATGTTGAAAGACCAAAGAGAAAAGCTCATCAGAACAATGGCAATGAAAATATTTATAGAGAAGGCAGAGAAAAGCTACGGAAGTTGACTGAAAACGAGATGCCAGATCAATACTGATAATATTACAATTTTTTCTTTGAGGTTTATCAATAATCTGTTGATAGGATGCAGAAGCATCATCCCAGATCTAGTAAAAACATTCGATGCTCTGTCGTATGATAGACTTATAAATGTGTTACAATATCGCAAGTGTAATTGTCTAGAACGACACAGTGAACCGGCTATCCGAGCAGCAGGCCTAACAATTGATTCAATATAATCGTTCAAGTTCACGCCAGTGGAAAACGTGAAACCGAGAAGGCTTAGTGTACTACTCTCTTGGCGGTTAGTATCAGCCATACTGATGGAATGCAAAAAAAGGGGTTCTCTCAGACGATTAAAAAAGAGCAAGTTCGTTTTAGAGGCATTAAAATTAACAAAATTAAAATTGTCCCAAACGAAAACAGTTTGACGATCACTTTCGTGATCAGATGGCATGTTTGATTTGGGTTCATCAACATCTATTTTTTAAATAGGTTTCTCTGTAGTACAATTATCTTGTTCTAGCTGTAAACAATTATATGAAAATTCTGTCGGTATGTTAATCTGTGCCGGCATGATTATTTTATAAGTAGAACATAGATATATCAGCACTCCAAAACATATTTGAAAATATTAGCAAAGTTGTTGGGGAAATTGCTGTAGAGCAGCTAGCACCCATTCAGCACTCTACCAGATGGCCTGGATCATAGTCTTAAATAGTCTACGATTAAGGACTTCAACAGTTAATCAATAACTTGATTAATAAGTGGATACTAACCTGGTTTATATACGGACTGATCTTACTTCGTTTGTCTATTCAGCATTTGACACTCATCTATGTCTGGTAAGTTGTCTTGTTAATTGTTTTGTAATTTATTGTTCTGTGTTTTTTTGTTTGTATCCGTTAGCACCGGATACTGGCCCTGAATAAATATATTAAGCACTCATTCTTCTCTGTGTATCTTTCACCCTAACCCTAACCCTGCTAGACGATACAACAAAAATAATGTCTGATTTCAAAAAAAAAAACAACTTTCCAGTTGTACTTTCATGCGTTATTATATATATATATATATATATATATATATATATATATATATATATATATATATATATATATATATATATATATATATATATATATATATTCATTCGTTAAAGTGTCATCTGTATTAACTTTATATCAATCTTTTGCAGAACTTAAATCATTATATAAACCTCATGTTGAAGATATAAAGAGAAGAGTTATCTTTACATTTTTGCGTGGGGTTAAGCTTTGTTATACTACAGAGGGTTCCAAAAGTCACGCAACAATTGGCAGTAAACGTACACATGAGAAATAGCAAACAGGGGAAAATTTTCATGACATCATCTTCCAAAATTCGACCAATAAATCTTAAATTTCTTAAATTTCTGTCATATGCAGAAACATGACTTCATTTTATAAATAAATATAAAATTTATAAATTTATCAATGCTAATGCGACATTTGGATCACCTCTGCCAACATTAATGATGGTCGGAGAGTAAAGCGTTGGTTTCTGAAAATCCACAGTGGAGATATGAGACTTGAAGATAGAGGTGGTAGATAACGTCCATCTGAACTTCTCTAAGCAAAAGTCGAAAAGAATCCGCGTCAAAATACCAGAAAAATGTCTTACATTAAGTACGCATTTCAAAAAGAACGGATCATCTCAAGAAAATTGGCAAATGAAGAATATTGATAACTGGGTTCCACATGAACTCTGTGGAAGTCAAAAATTTTAAAGTTTTGCAGTATGTCCGATGCTGCATCAGCGAAATTCGAAGGATCCATTTTTTAATCGAATATTGACTTGTGATGATAAAACGATTCTTTATGACAATCGTAAAAGACATACTGGATTAATCATGACGACGCAACGAAATACCTTCCAAAACAAATTGTACCAACTATGGATTTTGGTGACTGTCTGGTGGTCTGGTATTGTTGTTATCCTTTGCAGTTTTCTGGAATCTAACCAGAACATCACCGATGAGGATTACTGTTAGCAACTGGATGAAAAGTTTTAAAAAATACGACTGGCGCGACGAGGTCCAATTCTGTTTCATGGCAGTGCTCGGACACATGTTACCAGAATGACACTAAAGAAGCCCGAACGACTTGGGATAAGAGACTTCGCCACGTTCACCATCTTCCCCTGATCTCTCGCCCAGTGACTAACAGCTTTCCAAGCATCTTGAAAGTCTTTAATCCCAAAGACATTCATTATGAAAGAAAATGAATTTAAAGATTTCTTGGAGCCCAAACCATTAGAGATTTATCGTAACGGCAAATCGATGAGGGAAATTTGTAGAGGTACAGCGATCTTATTTTGACTGATTTAAAAACTGTTTAATAAATGGTGGTTCTAAAGATTTCAATATACACCGTGAAACCTCATATTAATATGAAAAAAATGTCTGTAAAAATGTCAGATAACGTGATTTGATGAAAAAAAAACCCAATAAAAATGGGATTAACCAGAAAAATATTTGAAGAAAGTGTGGAAAAACTAAATTATCTGAATAGTTCCCCGCCTCTCCAGATATTAATTTAATATAAACTTGTGGTTTAACATTAACATAGATATACATGAGGATGGGCAAGATCCCTAGGCAACAATAAAATCTGGTACAAGTAATGTTTAATATGAAACATTAGAAAATTATATATATATATATATATATATATATATATATATATATATATATATATGTGTGTGTGTGTGTGTGAATATATATATATATATATATATATATATATAGAGAGAGAGAGAGAGAGAGAGGGAGAGAGAGAGAAGAGGAGGTGGGAGGGAGATAGTTAGGTAAGGAATAGACTGAAATAGATAGATAGATACATGGATATATACATACATAAATACATAGATATGACATATATACATAGACATATAGATGATGAATAGACTAAAATAGATAGATAGATAGATAGATAGATAGATAGATAGATAGATAGATAGACAGAAGAATATTAAATATAAATTTCTATATATCAGAATGATTTTTATGTGTGATGGGTTTCGTACTCTAAATGGACTTCATCAGATTAAAGTAGTTTTTTTTTTAAAGGGTTTTTTTTTCATTTCATCATTTCCTGCCAGCGTAAAATTATAACCGATGCTTGCGTTTTTATAACTTCACTAATCCTAATCGTATCAACCAAAGCAGTTTTTAGTCAGATGAGCACCTGCAAGCGCCTCGCATAGAATGTCTACACTCATATATATATATATATATATATATATATATATATATATATATATATATCATTACGATGTCGAAATTAGTACTTATTAAACAGTATTTATAAACCCTATTTAAATAGACGCCCCACTTTATTTTAAGCCTTATATTATTTCATCTTCCAGCCTGAATATTCGAATATTTAATCTTATCAGACAGATGCACCCTCTGCAGTATTTATATCTACATCCTCCTTTGTAGGAGAAACCGTCGTTAGATCCAACTCATCTACAAATTATCACATTAATAATGGATATCAATAATTGGATACCAATAATCGATTAGTTCCGTTTATTGTAAACAGTGTATGTCAAATCAATAAATAAAAATCAATTATTGCTTCATTAATATGTATTATAGAAAAAAATCAATTTCCGACAGAAGGTTTATTTATGCCATCGCGCTTATTGTGCACGTTTCTAAATCCATACCGGCATGTCTGATTCAGACATCACTTTTATTTCGTACAGAAGCGGACGTCATCACACAAAGCCTTCATTCCCTGTAGTAAAGCTTGACGAAGTTCTAGATATTGAATGTGCCTTCACATGACTGAAATATCATATATATATATATATATATATATATATATATATATATATATATGATATTTCAGTCATATAAAAACCTGACAAGTTCTAGATATTGAATGTGCCTTCAAATGACTGAAATATCATATATATATATATATATATATATATATATATATATATGATATTTCAGTCATGTGAAGGCACATTCAATATCTAGAACTTCGTGACTGAAATATATATATATATATATATATATATATATATATATATATATATATATATTTATGACTGAAATATCATATATATATATATATATATATATATATATATATATATATATGATATTTCAGTCATGTGAAGGCACATTCAATATCTAGAACTTCGTCAGGCTTTACTGATTATGTATTATTATATATATATATATATATATAATGTGGATGAATTTATCACTTAAATGAATGGTGTTATTTAAGTCATGCCGACTTCGAAGTTTCGTGAGCGCATTGTTGTAATGCCTTCACTCTTCAGGGCTATAGGCTTCTCTGCTGCTACTTCTCACTGTTTTGTATTTATGTATAGTTTGTTGTATTTCGTTATCTTTGTGTCGGTGTGGGATTTTTTTCCCTTAATGAGTGTTATCTTTTTTACCTTTAGTCTTTTGCTGTTGTGAAGGGTTTGTTGGTGATTGATTGTTTTCTATAATGCTGACCATTTTTTTTACCTTACTCGCTTAATTGCTTAACGTAGGATTGGCTTCTTGCACCGTATTTAGCTGACCTCTTTTTACTGTGCCAATGTGTATGTCCGCTGTAGTTTTTACATCGTGTCTGAGTTTTTGTGCTTGTCTCGGTGTGTGTGTGTGTGTGTGCATCCTTAGGTGTTTGCGCTTGTGTGTGTGTTTCGGTCTTTATGTTTGTGAGTGTTTGTGTGTATGCTGATTTTTGTTGATATTTGCTGGTATTTGTGCGTATGTATATGCCTGGAGAAAAAATTAACAATTACTTTGATAAGGTAATTATGGTTAATTTTTTCCTCCAGACATACGCATACACACAAATATCAGCAAATGTGAACGAAAAACTCACGCAGACAGGCGCGCACACACACACACACACACACACATAAATACAAATACAAACATTTGAGCATACACACACACAAGCAGAAACACCTAATCACGATATTAAAAGAAAAGAATCAATATTCTCTTTGGAACCTAAACTTTACGGATTTAAGTAGTGTACTAGATTGGCGGTGAGAACTCATCATATTGCAAATAAAATGCCTAGATATAACCGTAGCTCCTATGCTAACATTTTCTTCTATCGATATTCTCACTTGTGGATACTGCTTACAGCTTCTTGCTTCCCTGTCAAATTTGATCTTCAAAAATGTTAACGCAGTAAATCGTTATCTTCAGTTATTGCCCTCTTTCCTTAATATATTTCCTATTCTTTAACACTCAGTATCCCCTTAGCGTCTTAGTGGCTTTATTGCCTACCTTAGGGTAAAATATTTAAAAAATGTGGCTCATATGTTCAAATCTGCATATATTGATCTGGTTGAGTTAAAATTCTCAAATCTAAATGCTGCTTAAAAACAACCCATCTTACACGATACTGGTATAGCAGAGATACTTAATATACAGGTTGTCGTCCACCTACGAGCTATGCGATTTACGACTCTTCGACTTTACAACCACACTATGTCTGACCGTCTTGCCATGTCTGTTCCGCCTCGAGCAGCGTCAAGTGTTTCCCGGCTTCCGACAGTGCTAGCATTCCCTCGGGAAAATACGCTTTCCCCTCGAGTTCGTTTGTCTCTAAGAACTGTTTCTTCAAAAACCAACAAGATATCTACCTAGAGGAAATTGTGAGTGTCTACTCCTAAACCTGCCGAGGAGGAAAAAATTATTTAACTTAAACCTAACGAATATAAAACAGAAAGAAAACACTGTGTAGAAAGTTGATACAAATATTATCAAACTTAAAGAAACTATAAAATTTATTTAAAATACTATAATCCCTAAATAAAGATATAAAGCTTGCGAAATTAATCCGGGCCAACTTATCATCCAGACCGATTAACTACTTCGTAACCAGTTATTTTCATAAGTCGACGACGACCTGTAGTAGCTTATACCCTTGTGCAAATTAATTGAAACAAAACGGATAATTCTGTTATCATTTACTTATTTCTCGAATTTTTCCCGTTAAACATGACCCAGTGCACATCTTAGTACTTCGTATGTCCATTCTTCGACCATTGCCGATTGACAACATATTCCCGATTGGATTTAAATCAGCAGGATTCTCAGTTCTGTAGTACGTTGATTTGCTCACTGATAAGCCTTGCCAGTGTTTTCATGCAGCGTCAAAAATTTTCATGCGCCTCCTTGGGGTAACGTCCATCGCAGACAATGGCCGTAGGACAACTAATCGACAGTCGAGAGAGTAGTGTCTGGGTGAGATACAAAATCTGATGCAATCACGAATGACGCAATATTTTTCAAGACCAAAAAATTTTCATCATACACCCCAAAAATAGATTCATATTAATGCACACCACTGCAAATGACCTTATCTGAGGAAAAAAAAATATAAATTGATTACACCCTGTCACTCCAGCGGATCTAAAACTGACCGAATAGCGAAAGGAAGGAAACTGAAGCGGTTGTTTCAATTAATTTGCACAAGGGTGTATATGTGGCTTGTAAGGTAATTGAAAACATTAATGGTGCTTTTGTATCTAACGTTTTAACAGAATAAAAATTGAATGGACTCCATTTCTATCTGCTATTCCCAACTCGAAAGCAACAAAAAAGTTCGTATTCGCAAAGAACGAGCACGGGTCATTAAAAGTGTATTGTTTCCTGTAATTTAGAGCGATAAATGTCTTTGGAGCAACATGAAATGAGGCAGTTTTAACCACTACAAATAAAGGTCTACAGACGAAGAAAGTGCTGCTGTATAGCGATGAAACCTTTCTCCGATAAAAATATTTTCTGTTTCGATCGCTTCCTGGCTATAACTAGTGAATATTTCTCTTGTTTAAAGCGCCATGTTTTTTTTAACTGTGCGCGCATATCTTAAAGCAACTATTATCCACGTCTCAATCAACTTCTATTTTTTTTTAATCTCTTGACTCATATCCGTATATATACATTAATAAATTGTTTATCCATTATTGAGATTAACAAGCTGATTTTTAAAATTGATTCTCAGTGCTGAGTGAATGATGTGGGAGGCGTGAAGTTGGATGCGACCCAACTAAGTTGGTCAAAGAATCAGTGCATTAAACCGACGAATGACTGCTCCCAGGAAAACGCCTGTTTGTGTCTGTTGCCGAGGACTACCGACCTTATGTCTATTTAGGCTACGATGCATCGATTTTTGAGCAGATCGAAGTTGCATTTATTGTAGAGAAGAGAAAACTTTTGCAATAGTCATGTTGTTGGCAAGTAATTTGGGTTAGCAATGCATCGATTTAGAATTGCGATTCATGCAGTGGCAGGACGGTTAGCAGGAAGGAAGGAAGGAATGATAGAAGGAAGGAAGGATGGAGTGAAAGAGAATGGAAGTGAACAGGCGATGTTGATTAGAAGAGTGTAATGGGTCGGGGAAGAAAATTGTGGGGAAATCTTGACAGGAGGAAATTAAGTCAAGAAGCAAACCAAAAATGGGAGCAAAAGAATGGAGGGAAAAGACGATAATATAAGTGAGAATAATATACAAAAATAAAATAAGCTAAAATATTAAACAAAAAAAAATCGCATACGAGAAATGGATGAAATAAATGTACAGAAGGCCAAAAATGAATTAATGAAAGAAAGAAATAAAAAAAAGATAAGGTGTAGAAAATAGATAGTAAAGAAAGAATGAGACTAAAAGAGAGATAAATGAAAAAGAAAAGAAAGAAATATGATAGGAAAGAAAGAAGGAAAATTGAAAATATAAGTAGGAATGAAGAAGGAAATAGGAATGAAAAGCAAAAGAGAGAACAAGTGAGAAAAGCAAGGAAAATGAGGAAAAAGAAAAAGAATATGGAACGACAGAATAGAAAGAAAGAAAGAAGGAAAGAAAGAAAGAAAGAAAGAAAGAAAGAAAGAAAGAAAGAAATTATAAGTACGAATGAAGAATAAAATCACGTAAGAATGAGAAAGGAAAGATAGAATAAGTGAGAAAGGCAGAGAAAGGAAAAAGAAAAAGAATACAGAGCGACAGAATAGAAAGAAAGAAAGAAAGGAAGAAAGAAAGAAAGAAAGAAAGAAAGAAAGAAAGAAAGAAAGAAAGAAAGAAAGAAAGAAGAAAGTATAAGTACGAATGAAGAATGAAATAAGGTAAGAATGAGAAAGGAAAGATAGAATAAGTGAGAAACGCAAGGGAAACGAGGGAAGAGAAAAAGAATATAGAACGACAGAATAGAAAGAAAGAAAGAAAGAAAGAAGGAAATAAAACAGACGAATTAAAAACAAAATCCCAAAGCAGGAAGATCACAAACGTAGCAATCGAAGCGTTGTTTCAAAAGGCGTAACCAATTTTCCTTTTTCGGAAAAGTTTTGCAATACTTCCCCGTCTTATTAAACAATAGCTAAAAAACAAGGCGGGGGACTCTGATAAAAACAATAAAGATGAGAATACTCATCCGAAAGAATCATTGTATATAAAAATACCTCAAAACCGAAAAAACCACAAAGATAATAATGGTCGTCCTAAGGTTTAACTAAATGGAATCAATAACCGTCCGTAGAAAGAATGTGATAAAAATTACAAAGGTTACAATTTTATTCCGAACAAATAATTAAGCAATAACTATACTCTATCCCACTAAAATCTATTATTAAGACAACAAAGATAAGGATGTTAGGCAGGAAAATGATTTCCTACTCACAATAACTCGTCCCAGAAATAAGATACGAGAAACAATAAAACTGATGATGCTAGACAGAAAAAATAATTTAATAGTAAAAGTAACTCGTCATACTATCGTAAAACCAAAACAAAAAACTTAATGTAACTTTGTGAGATGTTGTACAGCTTAGTGACCTTTTGTAGGTTATTTAAAGTCGAATCACATTTTTGAACCATCATTTTTTTATAAATGGATATTGCATGAGAAATCTTTTTCAGATAAAGAATTTCAGATAAAATTTATACTATTTAACCTACAGCTGGGGGACAGCAGGTTGATTCATACATTTCCCAATGGTATTTGCACGTAAGTGAACGTAACGACCATTGATATAATTTTAACCCGGTTCTCCGATTACACATTCTGAGCCGTTATCTATTACGCAATCCGTACACACAAGCCTATAGTTTCTGGTACTGACCAAGCTCAACTTTGCTTAACTTCGGCGAGCTGACGATTACCGATGTTTCAATGTGATAAGCCCACCAATTTTAAGAAAAGAGAGATAAATTATGAGAGAAATCATAAATCAATATTGATAATTTAAAAAGAAAATAACATTACCAGAATGAAAGATTTGGTTAATTAATAAAAAGAATATTATAGTGAGAAAAAAAAATACAAAATCAGTACACCCCCTCTTATACAGGCTTAGAATGTTGACTTGAGATTTGAAAATCAGCAAACTCGTGAAGAAAAATATAGCCAAAAAGATTTAGAAATGTAGAAAACCAACAAAAAATGAATTGAAAAGAAATCTCTTTTATTCTTACATTCAGAACAATTTTCATGATCAGTTAGCACAGTAAGTTAGCTTTTATCTGGTGGCGTTGCATAAGACCTTTCATTCACTTGTAACACGAATCCGACGCCTGCAATGTAGAAGCGATTTCAATGAGCCAAGAGCATCTATAATATCTGCAATGGAAAGTTAATTAAAATCTGCTTGTGAAACGCAGCGATCGTCGACTTGGCAAACGATGGAGCGCGGTGAATAAATCAGTCGGTATCTTCAATGTCAGTTCCATGGCCCGCGTCCTCAGTTAAAGATGAGGGCAGACGGCGATAACAACGAGGCAATTTAAAAGCACCAGTACATGAAATTGCTGACAGTTCGACGACACTCGGATCGTGCGTGCTAATCAAATTATTCGATCAAATAAAAATTCATTCCAAGCAACCTATCCATAATCAGGCAGCTGTAAAACCAACTTCTTTACAATTATTCTCAGGTTAGTTTGATATTTTCAAAAGCTTAGCTCAAAACGGAACAAGATCAAATAAATATATTGGCCTTTAAAATCAGCTTTTATAACACTACCATCGCCCGGTCAATAATTCTCCCATTTCTCTTACACAGGAGTAGAGGTTCGGTCCTTGTTTACTCTTTAGGAAAGGGTTCCTGGATCTTTTCTTTTTTCTGTGGCCTCCGTAGTAATACTGTCATGAATCTCTTGTGATGTGTCCGATATGTGGCAACGCCTCTTCATACTTATCCAGACACGGTTATGCAATGTGATAGGTCCTGATCTAGCATCTCGTCTAGAGTCACACTCTCACAGACATGCTTTGGCTTCTATCTGTCTTTTCTACAAGTATTTTCACGGCAACTGCTCTGACGAGCTACTTTCACTGTTCTCAAACTGCATGGATTTAAGCGTGCTACTATGTTGGTATCTTGGTCCCACCCTTTCACTGTCGAAACGGTTAAATGTAGCCGGCTCTTCTACTAAAACAGCTTCTTCTGTCGCACTTTCCGACAATGGAACTATCTTCCTCTAACTTGCTTCCCTAATAGCTATAATCCTGAAATATTCAAATGTAATATCAATCGACATCTGATGTCTTGATCTTGATCCTTGTCCTTCTCTGTGTTTTTTCCTCAAACACACACTTTACTCATGTACTTTTTCTCTTTAACCCCTTGCGCCTTTCTTAGGGAGATATGCTTAAAGATAAAAAAGACACCTTTTGTTTTTTTTCAGATGTAGCGCTTTTCATTTCAGGTAGCATAATTCCTTGCTATTAAACGCCTTATATGTGTTGTTAACTTACCAGTTACTTAAACGAGAAAATGAGAGATAACAGAGAAGTTTATAAAGCAGTCATTTTATATTCACTTGGTTACAAAAAGGGTACCTCTCGGTGTTTAAGTAGCACTGTGAGAATTATTTCCTTTACATGTGTCAGATACGGTGGAGTAATGGCTAGCGGCTTGGATTGAGTAATCCGAGAACCAAGTTCGAATTCTAGTCCTTCTCTCTATCCTTTCCTCAAACAACTTTCTTTACTCTTGCACTCATTCTCTGTAGCCCCCTTGCGTGCTAGTGATAGGCTTAAAAAAAGAACAATTCGATTGTTTTAAATCAATATCCGATCTGAATTATGTCTTTAAATCTTTTCAATCCCCAGCAACGCAATAAATCCACGAAGTAGCATGTGGATTACTAAATATCAATGGATATTATAAAAACATTATTAAGGAGAGAAAACGGTAAAAGTACATAAATTAAGAAAACAGACGATAACAATTGACATTTCATCTAAATTTTGGGATATGAGAGGCGAATAGAAAGCAAGATACCGGAAGTGTGATCCACAAGTGAAAAGTTCAAAAGACGAAATTGGCTGCAGAGATTTTACTGTTACACCTAATAATTTCAACCTTAAAATATGGGATCTAACCGCTAAACTCGTACTGTGCATAAATTCATAAAGTCTAGGTATTAAAGGTTGCTCATCAGAACAAATATTTTGAACATATCTATAGAATAGTCACAATGATGATACGTTATGTCGGTAGGAAAATGACACAGGCTGAGATGCCAGATTGCGATTAGTAACATTGCAAATCACTCGTATTTTACTAAGCATATCTAAATATATAAAAGAAGCACCAGATGATATGTGACAGCAAAATTCGAAGGAAGGACAAATGGTAGACGTGTAAATGCGTAAGATAGTTTCGGATTATGAAATTTGCCTTGTACCACACAACTTTCCTATCAGAATTTCGAGCAATTGATTCAATATGATTTTTCTACTTTCTGTCAGCGAAAACGTTAGCCCGAGAAGCCGCAGTGTGTCGCTCTCCTTCAGGCTGAATGCTATCTTTAGATTTTGTTTTTATTCAATGTTAAACAGGTAAGAATTTTCTAAGTTTAACTTTGTCTGATTCAACCTTCTATACTAATTAAATCATTTACATTTCGACTGATCTGATTATATTTGATGTTAATAGCAAAACTTTTGAGCCGTTTTGACTTCCGGCCTTCTTTCATTGTCTTTCGATTTGCGAATTCGGCAAGGAATTTCGAAATGGATATTTTGTCTATTTTCACGTTTCTTATTCTTTCTTCTGATTTTCATACTGGGAGATATCTCGTCTATTTCTTTTTGCTCGCTCTGTCTCCACCTAAACTAGCACGGATTAAAATCACTATTTCTATGAATACATTCGGATTAATGTTCTCATCTTCGCTATCACATCGCTTCGATCGTTATACCTTCTTCAGGAGTTTGTCGATCAGAATAATCGTCAGGGAATGTCGATTTGAACCTCTTACCTATTCAAAGTGGTATATTGTCCTTGCTACGCTGTAAATGTCTACGTAGATGTTTTGATTTCTTTTTTTTATTTCTGCTCACTTATTGATCCCCTTCTTGGCCCTGATTCTGTTTCGTTATCAGTCAATCAAGGGACTGCACCGGCAGTTCACAATTTCACGAACTATTATCATGTAGGATCCACTCATAGGGAGTAGATAAAAACTTGAAAGAAGTGAACAGCACTACAAATAACGTGACATGGAGCACAGAACAAGAACAAACATAAGTTAAATAAAAGACTCGGTTCAAAATAATCTAAAGGTTGCACAGATTGACAGAAATCTGAAGAAAGTGCAGGGGTACAATGCCCAAACAAACTCGAGAACATTAGTCCGAATGTAAATAGTATCCTATTATAATTCTGCTTGCCTCTCCCTTCGTTATTTGGCACGACCGTTACGCCCTGCCAATACCTCATAAATAATGGACTATTCCCTTTTGAGCGCCTGAAAATACGGTAGTGACATATCAGAAACGCTACTTGGTTCAGAAATGAAAGAAAAAAAAAATAAAGAAGGGAAGGGAATCTCAGTTGCCTTCATCTATCCACTACCCTTCTCCTCATCCTTTCTTCTATCACTCCTATTGGATCTTACTCCAAATTTTCTGTAACCCCTTGCGTCCTAGTGGCTTTCCGCCTTGCTTGAGGTGAAACGCTTAAAAAAAAAGAAGTATTTAACGCCTCCTACCTGTACCTACAAAATAATGGACTATTCCGTGTTGATTGAGTGGAAAGACATACCAAGGGCGCTAACTGGTTTCAGTAAAAAAAAGAAAGAAAGAAAGAAAGAAAGAAAGAAAGAAAGAAAGAAAAAATATGGAATGGAAGGTAGAAATGTTTAACGTCTCCCACAAATACCTCGTAAATAATGGACTATTCCATTTGATTGAGTGAAAAAATTATCAAGGACGCTACTTGGTTTCAGTAAGAAAGACAGAAATAAAGAAGTGATCGAAGGTAGAAGTGTTTAACGCCTCCTATCAATAGCTCATAAATAATGGACTATTCCATTTTCATTGAGACGGAAGACATATCAAGAACGATACTTGGTTTCAGTAAGTAACAAATAAACAAAGATGCGGAGAAATAAGTGTTTAAATTATATGACAGTGAGATGGAAACAGTTAACAATTTCAAATCTTTTTATCTATGTCTTTGCAATCTTTTGTTAAAGTTGTTAAGCTCGAATATTTAACGAGGGGGGTAGGAGAATTTCTCCATATAATTTGTTGCCGTAGAACTAGCCATGAGCCTATTCAATCATTAACTTAAGAATTAAGATCCATCAGAGAATTCAAATAGGAAAACCTTGACATTTTCATGTGTATTTCAAGTAAACAATGATTACTCTTCATTCCAGAAATTCAGAGAAAACACATATTTATATTATCCAGTGAGGATGGAATTGTTTGCAGCGGAGTACAGATTATAAAATATGCTTCCCAGCAAGATGTCCATCTGTTTGTTCGGTTCAGACGATAATTAGAAAAATAAGAATTAAGAGCATAGAAATAGCCTATGGTAATGTTATAGCCGCTTCCATTGAGGAAACACTGGCCATTCATTGACTGAACACTTAGTGTTACCATTGGTTAGAACTTACCAAATCATTAAAAGAGTTATATATATTAGTGTTGGGGCGCACCCACCTTCTAACTAGTAACGGACTGGTCCCTCTTATATAAGTCAGCTCTGGAGAGAGAGTGACAGAGCGTCAGAGAGAGAGTCAGCGTTAGCAGTCCAGATAAGCTTACCCGGTACATACCGTTGGACTATAGACTTTGGATATTGTTTCGTACTAACCAACCTTCGTTCTACTAGTCACTCTGTTGTTAATTGCTTTTATGAATATACCAGTATTTTCCTCTACAACTGTGTTTGTCTTGATTCATACACCGACACGCGGGAACCTCACAACATCTCAACAATTAGACTTCTCAAGTCTTAAAGAGGAAACTCAGACAAAATGTAAATAAAAGTTCAGAGTTTGAGGTGGTGACGTTAGAAGTATAGAATTGAAGTATACTTTAGAAGGAACCGGTCCTTGGTACGACGATAAACAACATAGACGTGCTGGGTAAAACGATGAACTACGTCTAACAGCAATCCCTATGATATAGGTTTTGAGGAGCGTGGAACCCCCTCTTAATTTTTTGGCGTTCCCAGGTTCACCATGCCCCAGGGTGGTAGAACTTGTTAGGGTCCCAAATATTGGCAAATATTTAACCCCCAAACTGGTGTTAAAATACTATGAAAGTGTAAAAATAGGTTTTAATACCAGCAGTACATTTTTGAAGAAAATAAATATTACTAGCAATATATTTTTGAAGAAAAAAGAAATTACCAGCAATATATTTTTGAGAAAAATATTTCCAGCAATAAAATCTGGTCGGCCATTAAATAACCCATTGAAGTTGGTATACCGTAAAATAAAACAAACCAAACCATTTAGAGGAACTGGAAACCCAATCCAAATCAGGAAGCCATGGATAAACCCCTGCTAATGTTAAAAATATCGAGGAGTTGTGTGAACCGGGCAAGAGGCAAACACATCTTTTCCTTTCGAATATTTTGTTAAAGATAATGTTTAAATATAACACCTTCATTATACTATTATTTTCTCTTCTATATACAGATGCTAGCCATTTTTGTTGCTGCTGTTGGATGTGTTTATAAGAGATATATTCGGTTATTTCGTCATGTTCTTTGCTTTTGATGATCTATCGCAATACTACGGGCTCTGATAAAGATGTGTCTACTTGATAGGTTTAATTTGCTTGTAATTTATTTTTTTCTGAGAAAGGAGTGGCATACAGATGATTATTTAGACATTTAAAAACGGATTTGATGCCAAGCATAGCGACCCCATGAAAATCGAGATCTGACGAGGAAATATTAGAATATAAGTCGAGATTTCAAGGTAATATTTTCGTATTCTATCGTCTTACAGCACTGGAGAAAATTCCTTCCATTACAACCTAGCCTGCTTTATTGACTGGGCACTTTAAGAAGTGTCCTTTTAATACAAAAAAAATATATAAGAGAAATGGCCGGAGCACACCAATCTAGTGAAATTCTACCTTTCGCTTACCTGATATTTATCTTTGTCAAATAGAAACGCTTATATTAATTTACTGGCTCACATGGAGACACCTGGGCGGTGATAAGCAATCAAATCACAATGCAGACATGACTGTATTAAATCTTGCTTGGTTTTTATTGAAAATTATATCTTAATATCCGGTAACAAGTCACCGTTTGAAATGAATGTTTAAATCGAGATTATTACTTAAACATTTCGAGATTGCTGCACAATTGTTAGGCGAAGCTTGAAAATAGTACGAACTAAATATTTATCATTTCCCGATTACTACTCGATAAGTGCTACTGTTCCTATGTAACCTGGTATTCCCATGATCGGGGCAATCCGCGAGGAAAAGCGGATCCCCACCAGATCTTTCTGGTACTGAAAGTGGTTAGAGACATAGCAGGACGAAAAAAAATCAAATATATATATATATATATATATATATATATATATATATATATATATATATATAGACTTTATTTATAAGTATATAGGTTTACATTTGGGCCTTTTTTTTTCTTTTCTCAGTATTGGCATTTTTGTTCGAGGCTTTACCTGGATAGTTGTTTTGGATTTGTTGTTGTTCTTTGCTTTCATCAACGGCTTTGGTTTTTCTTTTTCTTTACATATATATATATATATATATATATATATATATATATATATATATATATATATATATATATATATATATATAAAAGTGTCGCCTTTTAGGTGTTGACTTCTATGTTCACTTTTTATATTTGCATACGCTCTAACTCTGATATTGAGCACTTCATCCCATAAATATAGAACATCTTAAAACTATATTTCTTCATATATATATATATATATATATATATATATATATATATATATATATATATATGTCTGTGTGTGTATGTATATCTGTGTGTGCCAGTGTTTGTGTGAAATATCATAGATAGAGTGCTGGTATTAATAAAATATTGCTCGATGTTATTTAACTGTCAGTCTCTACCCCCAACCGGAAAATTACGTTGTGTATGTGTTGTAACCTAGGGTAGGTTACAGAATAAAATAATTACACAAATGTTGGTAATAATACGTAGGAAAAGAACAACACATATAAGATTCGTCAGCAGCGCATACAAGAAGTTTTCAACTGCTAGAAGTGAGTCAAGTGAATTCCACAATGCATCTCCAACAGCAGGATATCTACCAATCGCCCTACGCAATCAGTTGTGGTACAACGCCGAATTTAATGTGGGGTATCCGATCCCGTAGGCTTGGGCAAAAATTTCCCGTAAACCCCGTATAAAAAGGGGTCGGGTAGCTGTTTCCCGAAACGAGACTCTGCCCATCGACATAGAATCGTCTGCAGATACTGTCTGCCTGTAGACAGACAGTTTGATCAATACAGCTGGAGACAAATCTCCAAATGCAGACCAACATACAGTATTTACTATTGTATTTATTATTATCCATAGGGATGCTACAAGAGCATGAAACTCCGAGTCGTGGTACCGGTGAGGGATAATATATATATATATATTAGCTGTACTCGTGTTCAAACGACACAGGAACAGTATGAACCGTACAAGAGGCAAACATAGCTACCTCTCTTGAGGGGAAAAAATAATGTCATTCAGTAGGAGACGTTAGAAGTATAGAGTTGAACTTGGATTTAGGAAGAAAAGCAAAATCTATCTCAAACATCTAATAAGATAAACCTCTACTCCTGTTCAAAAGACCGGAGAAAGGTGTGATTTTGATATATATTAAATCTTTCGAGGTCATGTCTCTTAATATCTGTTTATATCTCTGAGATGAGGTATTATGATTACTTACATTATTAGGATTGATATCATCACCATCATTGCCATATTCGCAACGTTTCGGCCGTTGTACCCCTCCAGCCTTCTTCAGGTGATTGGAATTTCGAACTGAACCCTTTGTTTCGTCCACCGTTGTAGATTGTTCTAGTTCCACGTGGCATGCCTCTTCCGGATGTCTCAGTTATTTTCCTTTAACTCCAAAGTCTAAGTATTTGGTATTGAACTCATAACTCTTTGGGTTTAGTCACTGGATCTAACCAACATCTTTAGTCACTAGGCCATCTGAATATGGCAATGAAGATGAGGATAACAGGCAGAATAATGTAAATAATCATAATACCTCATATCAGAGATATAGATAGATAGATAGATAGATATATCGTCAGATCTCCAAGTTTGGTTCACTACTGCTGTTGCCTGGTATTGAACCCATAACTCTTTGGGTGTAGTCACTGGATCTAGCCAACGTCTGTATTCACTAGGCCATGTGTTATTTTCCTTTATTTCGTCCAGTCTACCCCGGTAGATGAAATAAAGGGTTCCGTTCGAAATTCGAATCATGAAGAAGACCGGAGCGTACAACGGACGAAATGTGAATGTGTCAATGAAAATGAGGGTAACAGTCCGAATAATGTAAATAATGTAAGTATTGTTGTCGTTAATTTTTAACCTTATATATTTTTATATTTTAATGGTAAATAATGAAATTTAAAAAATGAATAATGGGTATAAAAACGACATCAGTGAACAGTCATGTTCAAATTTTCAATCAACTGACAAAAACAACAAAATTTGCAAGAAATGGACTGCATTGACCAAGAGCCGGATAATAAACATGTTGTGGACTCATATCAAGAAGACATCAAACGAAACATTTTATTTTTTTCTAAAAGCTTGAGACGACGTTATTTTTTTTTATTCAAGAATATTACATCAAATTTGCATTCAAGTGTTTATTTTGATTCTTAATATTTAAGCGTCTGTTTGTATTACAGGCTGCCCCCATCAAAATGCAGGAAATTTAAAATTTACTATATGACGAAAAAGCTGAGAAAATGACAAGAAATTTTGCCAGAGTTCTTTAGTTCTATAACTAAAAACTAGTTTACCGATGTTCCAAATGTACTTAAAAATGTCTATACGTTGTTTTTGTTTCAAATAACTGTAATAAAAATTTCAGCTACTAAATAAAATGTACCAAATTTCCTGTTTTTTTTTTGTTTTTTTTAGGGCAGCATGTATTTTTTATTTTGGAACATTAAGCATGATTTACGAACTTTTCTATAGTCTGGTGACAGAAATCTGAATGGTACAAGCAATGCATAATTACCGAAAGGATGTCATTAAAATTTATATTGCATAACAGCGATATCGGAGTTTTTGGCAACAGTCCGGTTTATAAAAGAATCACTGAAGCCAAACCAAATGGTATCTATTAATATAGAAATGAGCTATTACATGATATTTTGCTATAGACTTGTAAGGTTTGATTTCATGGTTTAAAATATTCCAGCAGAGAAATATCAAGAAAATTGAGAGTATAATGTCTTACAACTAGTATGATAGTTCTGAAAAGTGACTAAGCTTTAAGATAACGTAGTATTTTCTGACAAAAAGCTACATTAGGAGAATTTTGGTATCTTCATCTATATTAAATTAGATTTTTTTTGCAAGTATAACATGAGAATTTCTTCCTGGTTCACCTATCTTACGATATTTACATCCAGACTAACACATATGAATCCAATGCTAGATCAGATGCTAGGAATTTTGGTTCAATGTGTCGTACTAGACAGAATCTATATATAGACTGAAGGCTATCATTCCTCCGTACTTTGAATATTGCTGTCACATATGGTCTGGTGCGGCTGTTACATAAATAGATAATATTGATAAATTCGAATCTGCAATATTATTGGTCTTGATCTGGTAACTCGCCTTCAGTCGCTTTCCCTCAATTGTAACGTAGCTTCCCTGTAACTTTTCTATAAATACATTCATGGTAATTTTTCTGGTGAACTTTCCGCTATGTGGCATCGAATTTATGAATTTAAACGCATTACTAGATTGGCGGCAAGGTCTCATTTTTCATTTGGCATGTCTAGAAAAAACCGTAAGTCTTATGCTAACAGTTTCTTCTATTGCACTTCTCTCTTTCGGCTTCTTTCGTCCTAGGCAACTTTATCTCTAAAAATTCAAATGCAATGTCAATCCTCTCTCTCTCTCTCTCTATATATATATATATATATATATATATATATATATATATATATATATATATATATATATATTTATATATATATATATATAAGGTCATTCGTAGGCAGTACTGTTTCGCTGTATCACATCGAATCAGTGCGACTAGACAACGGAATAGTTTCAAGCCCGGATCGAAACACAACCAATATTGGTGTCAGTCAGAGCTTCTACTACTGAGCTATCTTCACTAGACAGGTCGAATTAGCCAGATCTCACGTATGTGTGTGTATGTGTGTGAATGTGTGTCAGTTTGATAACTGCTTTCGGTTATATAGAGTTGAACTGACCGGTTGAAGTCCGATTACCGCTATAAAGAACCGTTTGGTCAGTAGTTGAATTGTAAACTTGGAGTACAACCAATTGCAAACTTAAATCGAGTATATGATACATTAATCCATCTAATAAAAGAAACATTCTTATTTAAAACCTCGGCAATATTGCGGAGAAAAAATCGGCTGCAGTGTAGTCTGTCTGTCTAAGAGAATTAAAATCTCCGATATAAAAATAAATAAAACAAACGTGCTGCGGTTATAAATTCAAAGTTCTTATCTCTGCACGTGTCAATTCAGCATATACAGGGCCTAATCTTACCAGAAAATCTGCAGGTTAGAACAATTCAGAAGTTCTAATGGGGACAACTTGGTTTCGTTTGGTTTGGTTTGTTGTGTTTTACGGCATATCAATCTCAATGGGTTATTTAATGCCGACAACATTTTTTTTCTGCTAATATGTTTTGTCAAAAATCTATTTCTGGTAACATTTTTTTCCTCAAAAATGTATTGCTGATAAAATTATTTTAGAACTAGAATTTTTAAGAAATATATTGCTGATATTTTTTCCCAAAAATATATTGCTGGTAATGATTTGATTTTTTTTTTTTTGTTTTGATTTTTTTTCAAAAATCTATTGCTGGTAATAGATTTTCAAAAATATATTGTTGGTAGTTTTTTTTTTTCTTCAAAAAATGATTTCTGTTAATATTTTTTTACAAAGAATCTCTGGTATCAAAACCTATTTTTACACTTTTAAAAATGCTTTTTACCTCAGTTTCGGGTTAACTATTTGCCCATAGCTGGGACCCTAACAGGTGCTACCACCCCTTGTCAGGGTGGACCTGGGAACACCACTAATTAAAAGGTGGTTCCACGTTCCTCAAATCCTCAAAACCTCCTGATCAGATGCCTTTTTTGTTGGATGTAGTTTATCGTCTTACCCAGGACGTGGATGTACTTTATCGTCATACCCAGGACGGGGGCCACCTTGAATTTATTCAACCTATATAGGAAACTGTAGACCCTTCAAGGATTTATTATCAGTTGGCGTGATCTAAGTAATATCAGACACGGAGATGACACTGTGTTGATGGTTGAATCGAAAAAATGACTCCGGAACCTCATGAGGCAAGGCGATAGAAGAAGGTGAGAATAAAGGACTAACCACCAAATGCGAGAGAAAATGTGGTCACCAGCAAGACAAAAAAGCTAAGATGCGAGTTATGAATTAGGGATATCAACATCAAGCAGTTACAGAAGTTTAAAAATCTGGGAAGTGTCTTAACAGAGGATGGAAAATGGGACACTGAGACCAAGAAAGTTAGAAACAATGAGTTCTATATGTTATCCATCCTGTTATATGGCATTTAATGCTTGAAATCTCACCAAACTTGTAAAGAAAATTAGTGTCAGCAGAAATGTGATTCTACAGAGGGATACTGAGAATTCCTTGCAAAAAGAAAGTTTAAGAATATGCCAACAGAAAGAACACTTTTACTCACAATCATGAAAATAAAGTAGAAATTCTTGAACGCAGAACGAAGAAGGAGGTCTTGGAAAACTTAACCTTCACGAAGCATATTGAGGTCAAGAAACATCGTGCTACTCAATGAGCCACTTGCATGTTGAGCTGTGTGAATGTCCGATGGAAACGAGGCATTAAGCAGAGAGAAAAACATTGATAAATACCACAAGATATAGGAATTTGTGTACGTGCATAAACGAAGAAATGTATAAAATCTTCTCAAGTTTAATGTCGAACTACGGCACCCTGTTAGCATAAAACAGTGCAGCAGGTTGAGGAAACTAGTACTGTAATGTCAAACCTAATATTATCGGACCATAGGTGAATACTTCCGTCTACTTGAAGATGAATGTAGCAGCCTCGGTCTTTTCTTTCATGAAATCAGAGGGAAACTAAATCTTGTCCACCCAAAGCCGTCTAAGTTAAAAAACATCAACTCATGATGGTATGCAATCTGTCGTAGGTAGACGTAGCTAAACGCCGATGATACGTAAATGGGTTTACATTTCGCAATTTAAAAATTTTAAGCAATAAATATTTATGCTTAACATAATCTTCTTGTAGGATTTCCTTCAGATTCAATTAGTCCATCTGTGGTCGTTTCTCTCGCATATCGAGAGTTGATCTATCCTTACTGCTTTGGCATTTGCACAGTCTATGCCTCAGCAATGATAATCAGACATACTTCTTCATTGTCAATGCACATAATTCATAGAAACACATCAGTCAAGTATAATAAAGTGTGAATTTCAGATCAAATTTCGTGTCTTTGTCATCCTACAAACGAACTGATTCATTCTTGGAGAGATCTAGAATGTTTCTTCAATTTAGAAGTCGTGTTTATTGGATTCAAGTACATGAAAAATAATAAGTCTTTTTTTTTAAGCATTTCACCCCAAGCTAGGCGGGAAGCCACTAGTAAGCAAGGGGTTACAGAGAATTTGGAGCGAGAGAAGATAGGAGTGATAGAGGAATGAATAGGGAGAAGGATAGTGGACAGATCAAGGCAAGTGGAGATGTCGATTAACATTTCATTTAAATAATTGGAGATTATAGCTGTCAGGGAAACAGGAAAAAGGAAGGGAGTTACACAGGCGATAGGGGTGATATATGAAGCTATTGGCGTAGAAGAGACGGCTACATTTAGGAGTTTCGACAGTGAAAGGGTGAGAGCGGGATGCCAGCCTTGTCGGACGCTTGAATTCATGGACTAACGGCCAGGTTAGTTCTGTCAGCGACACTAGATTTGTTTTAGAGGCAGGAGTAAATTGTAGTGTCGTCCGCGTAGATGCCTACTTGGGAATCTATGACGTCAGGGAGATCGTTGATAAAAAAAAAGATTTCCGAAGTGTCTGTATTTCTATAATTCTGTTTATAAAATGTTTTTATATTGCAAAAATCCTAAATGCTCCAGATACGATCTGGTGAGGGCAAATTCGTGAATTGGGCCGGAAAAATTAAACCATTATTTCGCTGAATAATATATTTAATTTATTAAAATTGACTATCAACACTTTCAAAATATCTCTCGTGTGCGTTCGTGTACATCGAGAATGATTGAGAGAGAAGGAATTTTCCGTTCGTTCTATAATTTTTGGTATATTCTAATAAGTCGAGTGTGGCTCACACTTGATTTGAAATTAATGATGCTGAGAGAGTAATGTAAAGACATTATAAGTAAAGGCGATTAAATCCAGTTATCAGTTTTAGAAATAAACAAACAAAAAACTCAGATAAGTTGTTTCTGCAAGAAAATAAGTCCTGCGGAAAGAAAATTTTCCCGCCGTTTCAATGATGCTGGAGTGTAGGCTTATCAGTAAGGATTAACAAATATTGCTGGGAAGAACACAATGCAGCAAGCTCCTAAATAACAATTTGCCTCTTTTTAAGAAGATAACATTTTGTTAGAAACAAATAAAAATGTACTGAACGATTATGTAGCTGAAAAGTCTCATCATTTTACAGTTGAAATGGATACATGCAATCGTTTCCCCAGTTTCCCCTCTCGCACTTCTCGCTTGTGTAAATTCCTTCCGGTTTCTTGCTTTACAGTCAATTTTGAACTTTAAATATCCATTTACAATGTTAACTGTTATCTTCTATATTCTAAATTCTAGTTCTTTAAGTGTCCTCGGTATTATGTTTTACTTATCATTGTAAAGTAAATAAAACCGCTCCGGTAACACAAATGAACTAGGAAAGACGCCTTAAATAAAGAACTCAAAGAGACGTCCATTGGAATCAGTAGAGTAGAAATCCTAATCAAAACATATTATTACCACCAGGACTGAATTATAACACATTCTTTCGCACTCAGTGACACCCCACAGGATGATTTCTTCACAGATGAAGAAAAGACTTGCGGCAAGAGAAATGTGATTCTACAGAAGGATGATGAGAATGGTATGGTTTAAACAAGTGCACAACGACATAGTTCTGATGGAAATGGAAACAAAATGGACATTTATACTTAGAATCAGAAAGAGAGAGTTGAAATTCCTACGGTACTTGATAAGAAAAGAGAGCTTAGAAAATATGACACTCACAGCAAATATTGAAGAAACGAGGAATCATTTATTACGCATTTCTAGAAAGTTTGTATCTCTGCTGAAGTGTAAAAGTCTAATTTAATGTTGGTTTATCACAACATTTCAGATAATATAGTTCCTGGTCTGGCATCTTGTCTAGAGTCACAGACGTGATGCGGCTACTCTCTGTCTTTTCTACAAGTGTTGTCATGGCAACTGCTCTAACGTGCTAATTTTACTGTTTCCCAAACGGCATTAATTTAAACGTGCTACTAGACTGGCATTTCGGTCCCACCCTTTTACTGTCGAAACAGTTAAATGTAGCCGTCTCTTCTACTTCAACAATTTCTTATCTCTCACTTTCCGACAGTGGAAGTTCCTTAATCTTACCTGCTTCCCTGGTAGCTATAATCGTCAAATATTCCAATGTAATGTCAATCAACATCTTCTGATTCCTTGGTCCTGATCCCCGTCTTTCTCTGTGTCCTTTCTTCAAACACCCTCTTTACACTTGCCCTCACTCTCTGTGACCCCTTGCGTGCTAGTGACACACTCGCCTTGCTTGGGGAGATATGTGTAGCGCTTTTCATTTCATGAAGCATAATTCCTTGCTATTCAACGCCTTATATGTGTCGTTAACGTATCAATTACTTTCGAATTAGACGAGAAATTGAGTGATAAGAGAGAAGGTTATAAAGCAGCCATGTTTAATCTATAATCACTTGGTTACAAAAGGGGCACCCCTCGATGTATAAATAGCACTGTGAGAGTTATTTCCCTTACATGTGTCAGGTAATTGATAGCTGCTCGGATTGAGGAATCGGAGAGCCGAGTTCGAATTCCAATCGAATCCATTACATTCACTTACGTGCTAATATCCTTGGGAAAGGTATGAATCTTCTTCTTCTCCCACCAGCTATGGGTAAATAGCAGGACAGACCGGGTTTTATAGCCTTGAATGGTAACTGGTCTACCGCAGAAAGAAATGGCAAACAACTGCACGAAAAATCTGCTTCATCAGTCATATATCAAATGATACATGATCGCCTTAGCATGTATCACGCATGGCACATAACCGACTGACCCTCTTCTTCTCTCCCCAGCTATGGTTAAATAGCAGGACAGACCGGGTTCTGTATACTTGGATGGCAGCTGGTCTACCACAGAAAGAAATAGCAACCTACTGCAGGAAAAATCTGCGTCGTCAGTCATGTATCAAAAGATACATGGTCGCCTAAACGTGTATCATGCATGGACCATAATTGACTAACATGTGTCAAAAGACCGGAACGACTGAATTGTGAAGCTATCAGTAAATGTCAAAATATATTTGAAGAAAATTCTAAATATTTAGTTTGATAAAATGAACGTCGAAAAGATTTTAAATCTAAGGTTCGCCAATATCCAGGTCCTGGTTTCCCTGTCAGCTGGAGCTTCAGCATACGCAGACTGCATATCTGCAGGGGGGTAAGACCCCCCTCCTCCATTGAGATGTCCTGGGTTAGACGATAAACTACATCCAACAGCAAGGCCTCTCTGATCAGAAGGTTTTGAGGTGCGTAAAATCACCTCTTAATTGCTGGTGTTCTCAGGTCCATCCTGATCCGTGGTGGTAGCATTTGTAAGGGCCTCAGGTATGGGTAAATAGTTAACCCCAAAACTTGTGTCAAAAGACTATGAAAGTGTAAAAATAGATTTTAATACCATCAATACTTTTTTTGTAAATAAATATTACCAGCAATTATTTTTTTAAGAAAAAATTATTACCGCAATACATTATTACCAGCAATACATTTTTGAAAAAAATACCAGCAATACATTTTGAAGGAAATATATTAACATCAATACATTTTTGAAGGAAAAAATAATACCAGCAATACATTTTTGAATGAAGAAATTACAAAAATACCAAAATATTTACTAAAATTACACAAAAATATCTTGAAATACTAAACAGTAAAATTATTCAATTGGCTTCAACCATGGCCTCCAGACGACTTCGGAATCTTCAGCAACTCTTATGGGCGGTTTCTTTGTATAAATTGGTTTAAGTTACCATAATACTTGCCTTCAGTTCATTTTTCTTGCTAGAAGGAATATATTTGTTCTCGCGCTCAACTGCGCCCCATGTGTGGGGCGCAGTTGAGCGAGAGGGGGGTGTTGCAGTCTGGAGAGTTTGGCAGCCAGATGTAAAGGGTGATGTAGTCGCAGAAATTATCTGACAGCCATAACTGGGTTCTCCCGGTTGTGTGGCATGGTGCAGTGTCCTGTTGACAGACATGGGATCTTCCAGCAGACACCCACTTCAATCCTCAAGGTACCACTACCGCACTTGATGTACTCTGTGTTGAATCTGAGATCCTTTGTGCAATGAATGGAGGCATAAAGACACCATCATAAGTCATCACTCCAACGACCTTCGTATTTAACATTACACTCAATCAACTCATCTGAATCCTCTGCCCTGTCCTCAGATTGACACACAGACCCTCTTAAATGTCCGTATTGGGGGTTTCGGCGTGAATGCCAACCAATACAGCTTGCCGTTGTCAAATTTATGACGGTTTGAATTGTGTCAATGTGCTATTTTTCTCAAAGACAGTAAGAAACTCATTCTACTACACTGTGTAGATAATCAAAAACAATCAACACGCATGCGCGAAATTAAAAATATAAAATGGTGGCAAATAAACCATCACAACATTACATAGCAGTCTAACCATCATTATGTCATATTGTATTAATCTGCTAAGATTGACAGGAAAATTTTTTAGATGTTTTAAATATATTTAATTTTTCATTGTTAATTGCTAACGTACTCCAAATACAAAAAAAAATCACTATACGCTTCACAAACCATTTGGGAACCGGCAATAGACGTGGAAATTCCACTTATTTCACATACTGATTTCCAAGGCAACAGGATGAAGGAAACGCCATCTCCTCAAAATTGTGCTATACTTTATAAATATCGTGTCGACTAAAAATAAATGCAATTTATTTTTAAGCAAAAATAAATAATATTTTAGTTGGTAAAACGGAACAAAGAAAGCAGACATAAGTAAAATGGGTAGGTATTTAATAAAGAATATTAGGGAACTGACCCATGAACATTTCTAATATCCCAATTTCGGGATCATCGTTATGAGTATAAAGGTTCACTTTCTTAAGATAGGGTAATCTACAGACCAGATAAACCTCGATGTCAACGGTTGCTTCGAAGGTCGTCTGTTTTGCGGCATCTCGTGAAATAGAAAAGGTTTTTCTTTTTCTTTTATTATTATTATTATTTTTATTATTATTATTCCGTTTTCTCGAAAGAAACTCAATTTTATCGCTTCGTCTAACTTACTTCTGGCTCTCGCCTGGCGTAATTGCCTATTAAGAGAGGCGCTGAAGCGTTCGCTATGCTTTTCTGTTTTTTTTTTTTTTTTTTTTTTTTTTTTTTGAAAAATAATACAAATAAATCTCAAAACAATTCAATTCGACGAGGGTGAAACAAATACAAAGCTGTAAATATTGATATACGTAAATATATACGCACATGGGTTTTTTTGCAAGTAGACACGCACTCACCTACAAACGCATATACATTTACATGTATGAGTGTTTGTGTGATGACACAGACAAAGGAATATATATATATATATATATATATATATATATATATATATATATATATATATATATATATAGTGTAATATATATATATATATGTATATATACCTAAATACACACACACACATATATATATATATAAATATATATACATATATATATATATATATATATATATATATATATATATATATATATATATAAAAACATGTCTCATTAAATAATTTAGACAAGTATTGTCTACTTATATTTAATAGGATCCTCTCGTAATTACGGACGTCTTTTTTTTGTATCCTTATTAAAAGAATAAAGAAAATTACCCTGTTGATGCATATTCATATTATTCGGAGTACTTTCGACATTAGCACAAAGTTATCAACGGGGACTTGGTTTTCCTTAGACAAAAATTTTTGTTTTCATCATTTTTCTTAGACAAAATTTTTATGTCCATCTGAAAATTCATTTTTTACTTGTGAAGTGAAAAGTTTATGTACTGTAAGATTTTTAAATTTTCTCATGTAAACTCGCCTGTAAACATCAAGTGGGGATAACCAAATTATTGAAATGTTTAAATATTTAAAAAAAAAAGAAAAATATTTATATCTATTAGTTATAAACTAGATATTTTAAACTATATACTGTAAACATTTTAAACTATGTGTGTAGTATTCATTATTGTTTTAGTAAGCGTTAATTTCATTTTTTTTAATATAGGTAGCTTTAAGAATTTTTAGTTTATTATTTTTCATAAAAGTACAGATGCATTTTCAGCAAGAATTTTCCTAAATGTAGGAATGTGAATGTTGGCAGGCATGCCGCTGTAAATGTTGAGAGAAGTTAGATGCATCAGTTATGGTATAAACAAAGTATATATTATTTTTCTGTTGGGGATACAATCTCCCAAGGGACATTCAAATTTATATGCAATGTTGGTTTTCTGCAACACGTTACTTGGTGGAGAGTCATTACGAATGATTAAATTGTATATATTGAATTTAGTATAGTATATCATTAATTTTATTTATTTACCTTGTATATATATATATGTGCCTACATACGCAATTTAGGAAAACTCTTGCTGAAAATGCATCGATAATCTTCATGAAAATAATAAACCTAAACTAAAAGTTCTTAAAGCTATCTATATTAAAATATTGAAATCAACCATTAATAAAACTAATTATGAATACTGCACAAATGCTTTAAAATTCTTACACGAATAGTTTAAGATATCAAGAATTAAACTAATAGATTTAAATATTTTTTTAAATATTTAGACATTTCAGTTACTTAATTACCTCCTTTGACGTTTGTCATATGATTACATAATAAAATTTTAAAATAGTACGGTACATAACCTTAGTGTTTTTCACTTAACTACTAAAAAAAAATACTTTTTAGCTGAACACAACAATTTTATCTTAGAAAAATAATGAACACAATAGTTTTTTGTCCTTAAAAAATGACACTGATGGTGACATTGTGTTAATGTTAAAAGTTCTCAGAATAAAATGAATATGCATGAATATGATAAATTTCTTACTTCCTTTAAGAAGGATACTACGAAACTTGTTCGAAATTACGTGAGGATTCTATTAAAAATAAGTAGATATAACTTGTCTAAATTATTTAATGAGACACGTATTAATCAACACATGCTGGCAAAATATACGCACTACTGAGTATTGAGTTCGATCCCCACTGGGTGCCGCCTAATTTTGGCTTTGTGCCACATCTAAGCTACGATTGGAAAATCACTATATATATATATATTTATCATTATATATATATATATATATATATATATATATATATATATATATATATATATATATATATATATAATTATATTAGCATTAACATAATATAGAAATCGGCTATTCAGAGATTTTATGATAATTTTTGTTGCTGAAATCTTATTAGATAAAGATATGGGTTCTGTGGCTGGGTACGAAACTGCGGTCCCCTAGAGAAAACCATCATTTGATCCGACGTTCTTTAGACCTCTCCGTTATGTAAGTGCGTAGATGTTGAAGCAAAGCTGAACCTTGACTTTAACCACAGCTTTTCTTGACCATCGACACACTCCTTGGCTGAAATATACTGTTTAATAAAGAAATAAACGTCTACCGAAATACGAGTATCCACTAAAAATAACGTTTAAGTAATAAAATACGTCAGATTAATAGCGGATACTTGTATTTGAAATAAACGCCACATTTTTATTTGAAGCAATGGGCAACACTTCTATCGGTCCGCGCGTTCTAGAAATACAAATAATGAAAATATGCCTTCTGACAGGGATCGAACCTATGCCTCATTTGTCGAAGGACCCACTGTCTGACGCGGCGTGATTCACCGCTATGCTACGACAGCCGTCAATCTTAAGCTAGCCTATTTTTCTTTCAGAAATCGGGATACAAGTTTAATATATGGTTGTGTAGATGATGTAATGTTTACATGCTAGGAACAAGGAATTAGTGAAAAGAGTTCGAATTCCGGTTTGGTTTGGAGTGTACTGTTTTGTTTTACGGTATATCAACGTCAATAGGTTATTTAATGCCGACAAGATACTTATTGCTGCTAATATTAATTTTTAATCAAGAATGTATTGCTGGCAATATATTTTATTTTCCAAAAATGTATTGCTGGTAATAATGTATTGATAGTAATAATTTTTCCTTAAAAAATTCGTTGCTGGTTATATTTTTTACAAAAATGTATTGCTGGTATTAAACCTATTTTTACGCTTTCATTTTAGGTTAAACTATCTGCCCATAGCTGGGAGCCTAACAAATGATACTACCTCAGGTCAGGATGGACCTGGGAATACCAGCAATTAAGAGGTGGTTCCACGCTCCTCAAAACCTCCTGATCAGATGCCTTGCTCTCAGATGTAGTTTATGGTCTTACCCAGGACGCTCGAATTCTGGTACAGTATGTTGCAGTCACTTTCGTCTAAATACCGTTTTTTCGCTCAAGCTATGGAGTAAATAGCAGACCCTGATCTGTAGCCGCTGACTGGCGACCACAGTAGGATAAAGACAACGCTGAATTGGAAATTGTATGTAACCCAAAGCTCATACTATTTAGCTATATGAAACCGAGATCACACTAACCCAATGATCTCGACAGCTAATCACTTGATGGAGATGCTTTCCTATTTATGAGCAAATTATAGGTACACATTTTACGCCGTTAATTTCAAGAGGGCTAGAGATAATATATATAAAAATTATTTGCTGTGTAAAATTCTTTTTTCAGGCTTAAGCTACAAACTTATTCAGGTACATACGAGATCTGCCTGAAAAGTAACGGTAATGGTGTCACAAACAATTTATTCCAGTTACAAATAACAAGCTACACGTTTTCCCCCTTCAAAGTACCTCCCCTTGAGCCTAATGAAATTGTCCATCCTTCTCTGCCAGGCTTCTATGCATGGCTGGAATGATTCTTCTTGTATGCCTCTCAGCACCGTTGTTAACGTTCTCTTGATACGTCTTCGAAAATGGCTTCAAAACGGGTCCCTTTGTTGATCCCCTTGAACTTAGGAAAAGAAAAGTATCACACGGAGCAAGATCAGGTGAATAAAGGAGGTATTTGATGTACGGCGACGTTCTCTCGACCAGGAACTGCCGGATGCTCAAGGAGTTGTCATCAGATACATTGTTGTGTTAAAGAATCCGCGATTTTCCTGCCATAGCTCTCGTTACTTCTCTCACAGTGAACGAAGCAAACATCGCAGGATCTCTGTAGATTTACTCATTGATCGACTGGCCATGAGGCATGAATTCACTGTGGATGATGCGCATACCTCTCACAGCACAACCAGTCCTATTAGTTTTCAGACAGACCTCCTCTATGCGAGAAAAAGTAATAGAAATTACAATTTTCTTTTTTTTTTTTCGTTAAATCATTTTTTTTGTTAATCTGTCAACTCAGAGGAAGCGCCTGGTTAGTAAGTTTAAATTACCGTTTTTTAGTCTATTTTATATTATGTTATGTCATTTATTTACGTTAAGATACGCTTCGGGCAGATATGAGAGTTCGAGAGATGGGTTAGTTCAAAAACAGTAATTTCATCTTACAAATCAGACGCTCCCTCTGTAGCTAAATGGTATTGCACATCAGGCTATATGGTGGATCCCTGTAGGATATAGTTTCGTTTCCTGTCGGAAGACATATTTTATTGAGATTTTTCGGACGTCCAGGCCAGTAAATGCTGTTAATACTGTTTATTATAAACAGAGCATTTACTTACATATTTGTGTCTATAAAAATAACGTATAAACAGAAATTATATTAAAATGATTGTCAATGTTTTTATTATTTATAAATTTATTTGAACTGTTCCCGTTTTATGATTGTTCCTACTCTATCATGCCTGTTTGTTATTTTGCTTTGATGATACGTTACTATAGTTAGCAGTTAAGTCTTTTTGCTGTTTGATATTATTTTATGCAGCGGTGACATTTTCACGGATTTTTTTTTTTCGTTTAAAACAAAATGGCCGAGTTCCATTTCTACTCGGATACACAATGATAATTTACAGAGCTTCTCTTTTTAAATGACCTCTGTCTTACAATTGTTTTACTATTTCTTAATCCTATCTTTTCAGCCTCTTCTCCTGGAACTTTCATTGTATATCATTTGCAAGTATTCTTCAGCAGCCATTTTGGCTAGCTGAATACAGTGCACGACAAGGATGAATTCTCTACCTTCTTCCTTCTTTTTTAAAAAAAAAAAAACTTTAGTTACTGAGCCTTAGGAATAGTCATTAATTTCCTCCTGCGATATTAAATTCCTCTTTTGTAAACTCAGGATAAGTCCTCTGCGTCACACTATTGATTCTCTCCGCATCTTCATCTCTTTTATCAATTTCTCCCCATTTACGTTTTGTTTCAAATATTTGTCCTTTCTTTTTCAGATATTCATTTATTCTGTTTTTCTTCAGTTAATTCCGCTTCATAGCATTGCATTCAAATACTGCAATCTGTTTATAGCGCCACATTGTGGATAATCCCGTTATTATACGGATTGGTTGACGATTCCATTCCTTCTCTAGAATTGAGATTACCCTCAGGAAAAACATCCGTAAAGTCTGATATATACATTTACTAATCTAACATTTCCAATCATGATCATGAGCCCCGTGATCCTGCTAGGGTCAGCTTGGCACCATATGTATGGAAGCTGTGTGTTTAAGACATTCTGGCAATACTAAACGCCTTTCAGCCAATTTTTGAATACAAAGTAATCCAGAATTGGTCTGATTTAAGTTATTCGAACTATTGTCCTCATCTCTGTCGCTATATTTATTACAACGTTTCGGCCGTTGTACGCTTCGGCCATCTTCAGGTGGTTGAAATGTCGAACTGAACACTTTATTTCGCTCACTAGGGTCGACTGTTCTAGTTCCACGTGCCATGTTTAATGGATGTTAGTTATCCATTATCTCCTGTTAATTCCCCTCTCCAAGTTCTCCGCTGCCTTAACCGGGTATTGAACTCACACTCTTTGGGTCCTGTCACTGGATCTAACTAACGCCTTTATCCACTGTGGCATGTGTCCTCGATGAAACATGGCACAGTGGATAAAGACGTGGAACTAGAACAGTCTACCCCAGTGAGCGAAATAAAGGGTTCAGTTCGACATTCCAACCACCTGAAGAAGTCTGTAGTGTACAACGGCTGAAACGTTGTAATAAATATAGCGACAAAGATGAGGACAATAGTCAGAATAACGTAAATAATGTACATAATGCCTCATTTCAGAAATATAGACAGATACTGAAAGGCCGAAACGTTGTAATAAATATGTCGACAAAGATGAGGACAATAGTCCGAATAATGTAAATAGTGTACATAATACCTCATCTCAGAAATATAGACAGATACTGAAAGGCCGAAACGTTGTAATAAATTTGGCGACAAAGATGAGGACAATAGTCAGAATAATGTAAATAGTGTACATAATACCCCATCTCAGAAATATAGACAGATACTGAAAGGCCGAAACGTTGTGATAAATATGGCAACGAAGACGACGACAATAGTCAGAATAATGTAAATAGTGTACATATTACCTCATTTCAGAAATATAAACAGATACAGAATTGTTCTTCTCCACTTTTTGCCCTACCAAGACTAAAGAGCCATGGTCTAACTTGCTATTTAACGCATAAGCAGGAGGAGAATTCCAAAATTGAACATAGTGCACTCTTCTGGTCGATTTTCACTCCGTTAACCGTTACGCTATGCACACTACAAGCAACAAGTTCATTAATTTAAAATCATAACATTGCATTTATATGACCTGATAGCTTATGCTACTTTTCCATGTCGCCGCCAGCAAGGCTGATGTACTTTTACCACCGGTCACACGAACGTATACTCTGTTCCCCAAAGAAACATTAACAGACAGAAATAACCAGTTTCACTCTACAATAGCGTCATATGTATGGAACCACTTGCAGAATAAATATCGTTGGACGGGTCCCAGACGATGATAATCTGAAGGAGTTAGTGTTGATTTCATATTCTGAAAGGATCCATTATCAAATTTCTGCATTCGCCGAATTAAATGAATTCTGGGCTATAAACGATGTGCCTTTCGTAGATTTCTTGCCACGTGATCAGACAGCGCCCATACCATAAATACCTTGACAGGAGGAAGGAACCTGTTCGTCCAACGAGAGTAGGGCGATTTCGACACACGGGCAACCTGGTGAAACTCTGACTCTTGTGATATGGTGTGTATCATTTACAGCATCTACCTTAACCTTAGAACACTAACCGTCAATCAAAACTACACCACTACTAACTATGGGTATATCATACCCGAATTTGAAAATCTCAAGGAAAATATTAAATATAAAGCTTTATTTAAAATATTTTACATGCAGGCACTTCAAACTTTGTACTTTGAGTTAACATTAATAGGAACTGAAAAACATTATTTAGGTAAGAAAATCAGGTACTGAAATTGTAATTGAAAATGGGAAATTTTGTGCTGGGTACTATATACCCAGAGGTAGTGTTCTATAGTTAAAGTCTTTTATTTTATACGAATTATTATTTGCAATATGAGCTCTGGTAAAAACATGGAGACATCAAAACAAAATTGTAATATGAGCACTGGTAAAAATGGTTGTTGAAGACATTAGGTTTATAATACCCAGAAATTCATACCTAGATGTCCTCAAGGACACATAGTACAGTGGATAAAGGCGTTGGTTAGATCCAGGATCCAAAGAATACGAGTTCAAGGCAGTGGGGAACTTTCAGAAGGAAATTAACAAGAGATAACTGACATCCATTAAACATGTCACGTGGAACTAGAACAGTCTACCCCAGTGAGCAAAATAAAGAGTTAAGTACGACATTCCAACCACCTGAAGAAGGCCTAAGCGTACAACGGCCGAAACGTTGTAATAAATATAGCGACAAAGATGAGGACAATAGTCCAAATAATGTAAATAGTGTATATAATACCTCATCTCAGAAATATAGACAGATACTGAAAGGCCGAAACGTTGTAATAAATATAGCGACAAAGATGAGGACAATAGTCCAAATAATGTAAATAGTGTATATAATACCTCATCTCAGAAATATAGACAGATACTGAATTATTATTTGTTTGACAAATCAAACGATATGTATTCGACAAACGTTTACAGAGAGATGGCGCTGTTGTTGCAGGAGTTTCAAGTAATCATCCTTCACTGAGAAGGATAATTCTGCAATTACACAACCATGTGAAAAGGGTACCAATTTCGATAACCGAATTGTAGTAGAGTAGCTTATAAACAGATGCAGAATATATATATATATTTTTTTTATTTGAATAGCAATATAAATGTTCTATGAGTATTTCTAATTTACGTTTCAAATAATTTCCGTTTTAACGTTTCCCTAAGAATTAAATCCAATATTGTTAATTCTAACCCATCTAAAATGAAATTGGTCTCTTTTAACCATATTTAAGATCATCGTTGCTTCCCATCAGCGCGGCTGATGCTAACCACCGAGGCAGAGACAACTCAATTCTTGGTCTCATAATCTCCACTCACATGGAAAATTGACTAAACAATTAATGCTTTAGCTAATTAATGTACACACTTCATCGCTTTATTCTTTTTTGAAGTCTTTATTGAATTTTATTTTGATTTATGCACATATCTATCTATCTATCTATCTATCTCTATCTATCTATCTATCTATCTATCTATCTATCCTCTCTCCTTCTCTCTCTCTCTCTCTCTATATATATATATATATATATATATATATATATATATATGAAGAAATATAGTTTTAAGGTTTGCTTTATTTATGGGATAAATTGCTCAGTATCAGAGATAGAGCGTATGTAAATATAAATATTAAAGTGAATATTGAAGTCAACACAATGAGGCGACAGGCTGTTTTATGCTGGACGCAATCGTCAGGCGGTATGAAACAGTATGTCGCCTCTGAGTATTGACTTCAATGTTCAATTTATACATATATATATATATAT
Source organism: Acanthosepion pharaonis (assembly GCA_903632075.3). Classification (NCBI taxonomy): domain Eukaryota; kingdom Metazoa; phylum Mollusca; class Cephalopoda; order Sepiida; family Sepiidae; genus Acanthosepion; species Acanthosepion pharaonis. Next base: position 1,419,707 of record CAHIKZ030005468.1, on the reverse strand, counting down.
ATATGTGTGTGTGTGTGTGTGTGCGTGCGCGCTCGCGTGTTTGTGTGTGTACCGGGTGTAACTGCACAATTGTTCAAATCGTGTAACAGCATAGGATGACAATCCATCTCACAATATGTTTAATATCTGAAAGCCATGAACTAATTGAATTTCTTTTCCCAGATTTTCCGATAACACCTTTAGCCATCTTGACATCACACACACACACGCGCACACACACACATATATATATATATATATATATATATATATATATATATATATATGTATACATATGTCTGTGTGTTTGTACATATGTGTATTAAAACATGTCTCATTCAATAGTTTACATAGTTTTGTCTACTTATTCTTAATATGAACCTTTCATATTTACTGACAACTTTCTTATTATCCTTATTAAAGGAAGAAAGAAAGATATTATATTGATGCATATTCATTTTATTCCGAGTACTTTGACATTAGCACAATGTCATCACCAGATTATTGATTTTATAATATAAAAATTGTTGTGTTCACTTGAAATTTTTTTTTTTTTTTTTTTACTTGTGAAGTGTATGATTACATCATGAAATCTAAAACATTATACAGTACATAAATTTAGCGTTTTTGACTTTCCGGTTATTTTTCTATCAACATTTCGAGTTTTTCTATGTTTATGACGTTGTAAAATCTTCCTTCGCCATTTTGAAACGCGCCTGTTATCTATTGCCGGTTATTGTTTAGTCTTACTTCGACAAGCAGCTTTTTGTATTTTTTTCATTTTTTTTTTTTTTTAACTATTTCTCAACCGATACAAGACGTAAGTTTCACTGAGTATTATTAAACAGGAATGGTACCACAGCGTATAGTGTGGAACCAAGGCTTGAATATTGTGAGTATATAGAGAATAGATATCAGTTGACTTTCAACTTGAAGAGGTTAAGATTCTAGTGATCAGGGAAGCATCCTCTAATAAGTCTATTCCACATTGCAAACGTTCTGGAGAAACACAGCTGCTAGAGTTGAACTTCTTCCTTACAAATGGAATATGAAGGGAATGAGGATGAGATTAGTCAGTCTACGAGACATGGTGGTTCGTAGGTATATTAGTCTGGACTGTGGAATATCGTTTGAACATCTTCCATGTATATATGGCGATAGTGTAGTGACATTTTAGTAAGAGCTACCTGTAGAAAAAGGGCTTTGAAAGATGTAAATAATCAGTGTATAAGGCAGTGTAAATTATTGGGAAATATTCTGTAATGTGTGGATTGAATATCTCCAATACAGATATGGCAGCAATGTTCATGTTTTTTTTTTGTTGTTTGTTTGTTTTTCGTTTCATCTGTCTCTTGTAAAGTGTACACTACACGGACCGGCTATTCTTCCTGCTTTTTATGGGGTGTCCATAAAGTTCGTGTGCACTTTTATAAATTTATAACCTTATTTGTATTTGCGATAGAAATAATTTGTCAAAAGGATTAGAAAGAAGTAAATCTATATTTGTTAATGGTTTATTGTAATTTTATGTAAGTTTCCACATGTCCTCCATCTTTAGCAATACAAAGAGTAATACGATTTTGCAGCTCACGGAAAACATCTGCCAACTGATTTACAGTAATGCCTGAAATCACATTAGTTATTTTAGCTATACTTAAAACTAGGTGCATTAACCTTTATAACATTTTTTACAGATTATTTCTATCGCAAATACAAATAAAGTTATAAATTTTTTAAAGTGCACACGAACTTTATGGACATCCTGTATATACCGGGTCGTATATCACAGTCGATCGCGAATTTCCTGACCCCTCAGTGGTACGGCACTTACTACAGCCACAGTAGAAGTGGTGTTTCTTGGGCGAGATGGCTTGATGGAGACCAACCCTCTCCAGGCTGGCTTTGAATTCAGAGTTTTCCTCCTCCTACACCGATTGCCACCTAGTCTGTCTTGTTATTTATCCATACCTGGAGGGACAAGTAGAAGATTCATAACTTCCAAGGGTAAGTGAATGTAATGGATTTTGAACTCGGCTCTCCGATTCCGCAGTTTCTCTTCAGTGCCGCTATCCATTTTTCCACCGTGCCTACGGGTTCAATGGGGTTTTATTAAATTTACAACCGTTTATCATTACTACGGAAAACTCGGGGTCAGTTTTGTAATGATGAAACATTACCAGCTTGGTTTTAGATGTATTGTAGGCTAGAAATCACTTCTACCTCGACTGAGCTAAGGTCAAAGTAGAGATCAGCGATCATCATCTGTTTTATTTCTGTTACCGAGTCTGATTCCGGCTCTGTGTCTGCCATATTTGAATGTTTGCACTTTACTTCTTAGTCACGACATTTCGTCATCTTGCGTCATGTTCTGATTTCGAGAATGTCTTTTTAATATGATTTCCAAAGACTGTAAACTTTTTGATCGCGTTTTCTTTTCCTTCTTTTCTTCTGCTGGTTCGCAAAAAATTTCTAACACATAATTTACACCTGCGTATACGAGGTCATTATGTTTGGTTATTTTCGCTACTCTCTAGACAACAGTCGCTGAATTAACTTTTTCAAGTTTTTGTCAAGAAGAGACAGTAAATGGTTTATTTTTTACTGTCTCGTTTTTAAGTTATTTATTTAATATTTCAAGTTCTTGTTTTGTTAAAGTGGCCGTTTCTGGATTTTTGACTTCAGTTTATGTCGGCTCTTTCTTTTTGGTCGTATTCTCTTTTACATGTTTATAGCATCTCTAGAGTTAACCTTCTTTTCTCTTTAATAAATCTCTTTTTTTATTTTCAATATTTTTTTCTTTTTACTAAATTATAATGATTCACATTTAAAACCGAGCAAAACAAACTTTTAATTAATCCCTTTACTTTACATATAAAGTTTACAGACACATCAAATTGAAACATCAGTTCCCTTACGATCACTGAAGTGAAGCCTCATTGTGTCTGGTCATTACATCGATGGGTGACCGCTTGTGAATACAAGGTGCTATAAGGTTGGATGTGCGCGTGGTGTAATGGATACTGGCTCGGAATTGCTAACTGGAGAGTCAAGTTCTAATTCCGATTGATTTCGTTATTATCTCTTCCGTGTAAATATACTTTGTACAGGGTTGAATCAAATTGTTCTCTCCGCAGCTATGGGTTAATTAAGAAAACTTCTCCCGCTAAAACATTATCATTCCCCAGGAAAATTCTTAAACTTTAATAAAAAAAAAAAAAATTAAATAACCTGCAAAATTTTGAGAAGTTGCTGAAAATGAATCACCCAATTTATATTTGTTAGGTGCGCGATGGTTTCTATAATTCAATGATTTCATTTTGTATTATATTTTTTTAATCGGTATCACCCCATGCAAGGGAGTAGTGCCACTAAGACGCAAGGGGTTATTGGGTGTGGAAGAATTTGGAACAGATACATAAATGAGCAAGAAGAGAAAAGAGTAATCAGGAAGAGAGTCAATAGTTATTGACATTGCATTTATTTTTTCAGATTAAGCATGGGAGATCTAAATGTGAGAAGTGCGAGAAAATAAATTTTTAGCTTAGAATTTACGGCTACATCTCGCCAGTTCAACTGTGAATTGATGAGATGTCAACGCCAGTCTAGTATTCCGATTAATTTTTTTAAAAAAGTCTAGGTACCCTAATGAAGAGCTCATGTGAACAATGGTCATGTAAGTATTTATTAAAAAAACACAGAGAGACAATCTTTCGGTAGTGGGAAAGTTACTGAAGCCGAACGGCAAGATCAGTACCAGTAATATTGCAGATTCTTCTTAGGATTTTATCAAGGTGCTCAAGGTAAGTAGCAGAGGCACCGGACCATATCGTAGATTTATAGATATGTAAGATAGGAGGAGCTGACTCCTTCTGCAATGCTTTATCTTTACAAAAGATCAGGCCCAAAAATGGAGTATATTTTTAATCGCCATCGCCCTATGCTAAGCAATAAATCCACTATGACAAAAAGAGGCTACAGGGTATGTAAGAATTAGGAACAGAACATTAATACCGAGCGAGAATGGAAAAGAGTAATCATGAGGACAGTAGATAGCAATTAACATTGCATTTAATTTTTTGCAGATTAAAGTTGGTTGTAAAGCTTGGATCCGGAAGGAAGTTCCACAAGCAAGAAGTGCAAGAAAAGAAACTGTTAGCATAGAATTTACGGTTGCCTCTAGCTAGCTCACAAATGAGACCTCGTCGACAGTCTAGTACTTCGATTAAATTTTTTAAAAAAGTCTAGGTACCCTAGTGAAGAGCTCATCTGAACAATTGTCATGAAAATATTTATAGAAAAGACAGAGAGATGCAACCTTATGGCGGTTGGAAAGTGTTTGAAACCGAGTCGCTAGATCAGTACCAATAATATTGCTGATTCTTTTTTGCATCTTGCCAATAGCAGCAATGTTCTAAGCATTGGAAATGGTAGACTTATAGAACTGTAAGATAGATTCAGGAGATAAATATTGTCTTGCAAGACACAATGAAAAGTCTGTCTAGAAGCTGACCTGGCAATGGAATCAATCGATTTTATTTCATTTCACGTCAGATGAGAACGTTAGATTGAGAAAGCGCAACGAGGCAATTTCCTGGAGGTTAGCATCAGCCATGTTGAATGGTTAGCATCAGCCATGTTGGATGGTTAGCATCAGCCATGCTGAATGGTTAGCATCAGCCATGCTGGATGGTTAGCATCAGCCATGCTGGATGGTTAGCATCAGCCATGATGATGGAAGGCAGAGAGGAGTCTAGCAGATGATTAATATAAATCAGTTTTAGATCAATATCTTTGCGTGTTAAAATTTTATGTATTTAATATTAAGTTGTTACATATATTCCTTGTTTTGTTTTTTTCTGATGTTCTGCGAATGGTCTCGAAGAATAATCTTTGGCAGTCTTTTATTTTTTATTTTTTTTATTTTTATTTATTTATTTTTTTGATGTCTGACGTTATAGAAATTTTATTTTGGATGGTAACCCCCAGTTGAAGAATGAGCATGCCCAGCTTTTTTAGTCTACTTTCGATCAAGATCACAAAGCTCTCCAAAGGTGCTCGAGACATGTGAGCTTTTGGGTACGGCGATAAATACATTACCGACGGAAGAACACAGAGAAATGGTTTCCCCGTTTAAAGGAAGGGAAGTTCGAACTTACAGACTCTCCACGTTCCGGCCGATCTGTTTAGTCTGATGAAAACCAATTACTCGCGTTTCTTAAAAATCCGCGGCAGACCACTAGGCAATTCACTCAGATGATTGCAAAAACTCTCATCTTGCAGTCGTTAGTCATTTTTACTCAAGAGTAACCTCCAGAAATATAATACATTGGTGCCACACACATTGACCGAGAGGAACAAAGTCCAACGCTCCTCCATTGATTCCAGTTAACATGCTCGACAACAAGCTAATCATGGATACACAGAAAGAGTTTGGGAGGTTCTGCCACAGCCACAATATTTTTTTCTGGTTTGCGTATTACCGATTGTCCGCCGCTTTAGTGGTTAGTCTATTGCCGGCTTAGTCGAACCAGTCGCCACCGTCGCCGAAAACGCAGCCGTTAACCGCTCGGTCGAGTCCGTCGTGTATGTCGAAGTTTGTGTTGTGTTCAATGTTGTTGCTTTTGTCTGTTGCATTTGTTTGGTTCGTGCTCGTCAATAACTTTGTCGTTCACCGACCGCAGATACCGTCGTGTATGTCCGTGCAGGGGGTCATTTCGGTTGACGTAGACATCTAGGAGTAATTCTCCCGTCCAGTCGAAGCGCTCGCTTCAGTGATCAATACCTGAGAAAGTCCTTGCGACTCAATTCTCGAATCGGACTTGTTCGTTTGAATTGCGATCAGGAAAGTGAATTTAGAATGCGCTGTCGTACGCAAAACATTTCCATCGTTCGAAGTAGAACGACGGTCCGTCTACATGTCGTGAACATCCGCCACTTCTTTACGCGACACAGCCGCCTGCGGCGCCGTCAGAATACTTGGTCGTCTGTTGCCGCCACCGAAAAGCCTGACGCAGACACCTTTTCGTTCGTTTTGTAACAATTTGAAGGACGTTTCCTTCAACCCCGATGTAGAGCTTAATATTTGATTTGATGTGTTTTTCGTTTTAAATCCTAGTCATATCTATCGTGGGGGTTTTTATCTGCTAATAGATCGATCAAAAGAACAACAAAGGCAGCGACGATAAAGCATAACTTAAGACGAAGATAAAAGCAAGACGATCACTCAGAAGAGAAACTTATATGACTGCATCGCAAGAAAGTAATTTAACAAATAAATCTGCAGATCAATAAATGTAATGGTAAGGATGGAGATTAATTGAACGATTCATTTTACCTGGAAACTAATTTTGTCTAATTAAAAATAAATAATTAATTTTATACATTATTAAAATGACTAAAGGAAATAAACGATTTGCATACAATGATTTACCTCACTTTTCCACCAGAGAGTATTACACGAAAGATTAAACTAAATTCACAACTGTAGTCATCATATAGTATTTGTTAGAAGATTTATTACAATGTCTTGTCAGAAAAAAGGTACGCAAACACTTACAATGAGTCAAAGAGATTAAAAGCCTTCGTACCGATTTCAGGTTAAGAATTCCTCGGAGAACATCGTCTATCTGTGTTTATATTTTCATTCGATGTATGGTTTAAGGTGTTGCATGAATTTTGATTTTTTACTTAGGAACAGAAACATTAGATCTTGAAGGAATTTCAGGTTCATTGAAAATTAATGTAATCTTCACGAGCCGGACCCGCCATGGCACTAATGTGGTAGCAAATTACTCACATTCCATCCGTATGCCTTCGGTGAGAAGTAAGTTCCATTCGAACAGATAATTCCCGTAATCCATTGCTCTCTAGAACAGAACTCCCAAGAGGATGATTCCCCGATCACTGCAATCTTAAACTGTTCAAGTCTAGAGTTAAACGTTATCTTCCCCTCCTATCCATATAAACAAAACATTGGTGAGTAGTAAGTTCCATTCGAACAGATTCTTCCCGCGATCCATTGCTCTCTAAAACAGAACTTCCAAGAGGATGTTTTCCTGATCAATACAAACATAACCCGTTCAAGTCTAGAGTTAACCGTTATCTCCCTGTCCTATCCATATAAACTACCCATTGGTGAGAAGTAAGTTCAATTCGTACAGATTCTTCCCGCGACCCATTTCTATCTAGAACAGAACTCCCAAGAGTATGTTTCGCTGATCACTACAATCATAACCTTTTCAAATCTAGAGTTAACCGTTATCTTCCACTCCTGTCCATATAAACTACCCACTGGAGAGAATTACGTTCCATTCGAACAGATTTTTCCCGCGATCCATTTACTCTCTAGAACAGAACTCCCAAGAGGATGTTTCCCTGATGAGTACAATCATAACCTGTTCAAGTCTAGATTTAACTGTTATCTTTTTCTCCTATCCATATAAACTACCCATTAGTGGGAAGTAAGTTCCACTCGAAAAGATTCTTCCCGAGATCCATTGCTCTCAAGAACAGAACTCCCAAGAAGATGTTTCCCTGATCACTACAATCATAACCTGTTCAAGTTTCGAGTTAAACGTTATCATCCCCTCCTATCCATATAAACTACCCATTGGTGACTAGTAAGTTCCACACAAACAGATTCTTCCTGAGATCCATGCTGTCTAGAAAAGAACTCCCAAGAGGATGTTTTCCCGATCACAACAATCATAACCTGTTCAAGTCTAGAGTTAACCTTTATCTTCCCCTCCTATTCATATAAACTACCCATTGGTGAGAAGTAAGTTCCACTCGAACAGATTCTTCCCGCGATCCATTGCTCTGTGGAACTGAACTCCCAAAAGGATGTTTCCCCGATCACTATAATCTTAACCTGTTCAAGTCTAGAGTTAACCGTTATCTTCCCCTCCTATCCATATAAAGTAACCATTGGCGAGAAGTAAGTTCCACTCGAACAGATTCTTCCCGCGATCTATTGCTCTCTAGAACAGAACTCCCAAGAGGATGTTTCCCCGATCACTACAAGCATAACCTGTTCAAGTCTAGAGTTAAACTTTATCTTCCCCTCCTATACATATAAACTACCCATTGGTGAGGATAATTTTTATTCGAACAGATTCTTCCCGTGATCCATTGCTCTCTATAACAGAACACCCAAGATGATGTTTTCCCGATCACTACAATCATAATCAGTTCAAGACTAGAGTTAACCGTTAACTTTCCCTCGTATACTCCTATTTCTTAACTTAAATCAGTTAAACAGAAATCAGAAATCAGTACTAGTTTCTCGATCAATGAATGCCAAATGTTTCCTTCTAGGGAAATGGCTAATATCACCATTACCATAGGCGGCACGTGGACATACATTATGACCTCGTACTGTTAAATTGGATAAATAATAATATATCACCATTAGATTGATATTATTTGCTTATTGTCCCCCAGAGAGAAACTTTTCGGCCTGCCAACATGGGTAATGTTAGACTCTTAGAGAGCCAACATTGTGTCTTCTTGTTTGCTAAATTCACTCACGCGTATATACTCTTAGTAAAGGTAAAATCCATCTCTTCTCCAACATCTATGGGTTAATTAGTAAGATTTGTACCACTAAAACTATTACTGTCTAAAGATTACGTCGCATATACTTAGATTTCAGCATTAAATAACAAGTCTTTTATAATCTTTTGTCTCTGACAATTCTTTTATTTTTGCCATTTTTATAAGTTTACATAGCGGGACACTCTGTACTGTATCAGACTGTTATCACTATGTGCCGATAGAGCTTGGTTAATACATATATTGAGGACAACAGTTCATTGGTTAGAATACAAACCATATCAAAATAATTGAAAAGAGTTTTAAGATACTCTTTTTACCGTATTATTTGTATAAGTGTTAAATACATTTGCCCGTAATTAACATGGAAAATTGGCGATAAAATTACATAAAAACAATGTTTCTCAATTTCCATTTCTGCTTCGTTAGACAATATTCATTAAAATATTTGAACATTAAACAATTTTTTTATTGCGAAATTTATAAAAAACTAATGGGTTAATTACTTTTGATACCCACTATATATATATATATATATATATATATATATATATATATATATATATATATATATCTGTAGCTCTGTTTGTTAACCAAATACTCGTAGATAGAGCGAATTAACTCTAAGATACAAACCACCCACTGAATGTTTTCTTACCTTTGATATAATTTCAATGTAAACAAGGGAATGAATCCTAAGATACTTGGATAAGTATATTTCATTTTCATCAAAAGGGTATAAACAAAAACAACAACAACTACAGCAACAACAACAACAACTACAGCAACAACAACAAAAACTACGAAGGCTGCCGTTGTTGCATGAAACTAAGGTATAGTTGTGTAATCTTATTATTAATTACGATTAGTAGTTAGGTGTATACAGTTATCCTTAAAATTGTTTTCCAAAAACGAAGATTATCTATGGCTCGTTTTTGTAAACTTGGATGTGTGGATGGTGCTGTTAATAAAACCTAGGAATGGGAAAATGGTGTGACGAGATCCAATTCAAGTCGTGTTCGTTACATTTATTTATGCTCAAATATCCTTAGGAATGTTATGAATCGATTTCTTCCCTCCAGTCTATGGGTTAATTAGTAAGAGTTATATCACTAAATCATTATTATTAATGAAAAAGAACAAAAATATATCTCCCATTATTGTTTGTGATATACATACCTGGCATAATATTATCTGACAGGCTGTCTTGATGGGTACAGTCGGTTTCGTATCTGTATAGTACAGCGCCACTGTAACTGTCTGCTACTCTTTCACTAAGCAATAATAAGAGAATAATATTTTAAGAAAGCCTGTCAACATATCAGGCAAATTTGGTTGTGATAAATGCGCTTGCTATATCATTATCTTACTGTATGTCATGATGTGTGTTTGGCATATATCTACTTCAGCATCGTTTTACTGGCGTGTTGCTCCCTCAGATAATAACAGACCTTAATAATTTATGAAAACCTCTTCTCCGCTCGTCTGAACAAATGTAGAGGTTTATCACTTGTTCCCTGTTTAGAATTGGGTTTACGATTACCCATAAATTTTTCTCATATTCTTTCACAAGAAATAACACCTTGCGTCTTAGTGGCTTTATCACCTTCCTTGGAGTGAATTGATTAAAAGGAAAAGAGAAACTATATTTCGCAAACACTAACCAAGGTCTGTTTGGTTCAGTTGCAATGTAAACCATTATTTGTTTCTATGAATACTGAAAAACTACAAAGTTACCCGAACAAACATGTCATAATACTATAATTGAAACGCCGAAATCTAGCACAGGAATAGCCAAAGTTGCATTTCAAAGGATAAAAAGAGTATTAAGAAACAGAAAAAACTATATTTGAGACAATAAAAATAGTCTTGAATATCTATTCTACCCTATTTACATTATTCGGACTATTGTCCTCATCTTTGTCGCCATGTTTATCACATTTCGGCCATTGTACGCTCTAGCCTTCTTCAGGTGGTTGGAATGTCGAACTGAAACCTTTATTTCGATTACTGGGGTAGACTGTTCTAGTTCCACTTGCCATTTCTAATGGATGTCAATTCCCCTCTGAAAGTTTTCCACTGCCTTAACCAGGGATTGAACTCATACTATTTGGGTCCTGTCACTGAATCTAACTAACGCCTTTATCCTCTGTACCATGTGTCCTTGAGCAAAATAAAGGGTTCAGTTCGACATTCCAACCACCTGAAGAAGGCCGGAGCGTACAACGGCCGAAACGTTGTGATAAACATGGCGACGAAGATGAGGACAATAGGCCGAATAATGTAAATATTGTACATAATACCTCATCTCAGAAATATAGAAAGATTCTACGATATGACAGTGAATTCTCGGCAATTGCTTTAAAATGGAAGAAATTTCAAGCAACAGAAATCTGGTTATACAGAAGGCTACTGAGAATAATATGGACCGCATATATGACCAAAATAAAATCATTAGAGAAAATGGAAACGAAAAGGAAACCCAGACATAACAGAAAAACACGGTTATAATATCTACGACATATAATAAGGAAAGGGAGCTTGGAAAATTTGTTACTCCCAATTAAAGGCAAGAAGGATGGAAGAAAAAACGCGAAAAAATAGTTAGATTACAGAATAGGTTTTAAGTGAGACAACAAAAAGACAAAATGCCCTAAGAGCTGCAATGGATAGGAAATTGTGGAGAGCCACGATCCCCAAAAGACCTGAAAGAACACTACATACAGAATCGGTGATCCGACTCGAAAAAACAGCAAAATATGTATTCAATTTCAGAATAAAAAGACTTTCTTTCAGATTTCGCTTAAAAGTAAATGTAAGAAATGCGCATACGATGTATATAGATGTGCACATATGGATCATTCTGTACTATTCTCTGTACGATTATGTTTGTGTGTGCGTTTTTTTGTGCGCCAGTGTGTGTATTCTGTTTGAGTATTTCCAATCTGTTAGAACTACTGAGTGTTTACGCATAAGCATATGTGTATATCGGTATATGTAGTCACCCACGCACAGCATATGTCACGATCTTAAACATCAATTTGATCCTCCAGGTAAAATTCAATCTCATTATATACACAATGGTATCATTTAATTTGGAAATCTTAATAAACTAATTTCAAAATAACAATTTTTATGTAATATTTCATCCATACAATTGGGATTTATGACAAAAGAAAAAAGATTGAGCATTCTTATGTCTTTTTTGCGATTAATGTAAAAATGAATTAGTAGATTTAATAAAATTAAGTCATTTAGATTTATAATATATACTCATAGCCTGTTTGTGTATTTAGCACGCAATCCTTCTTTCATGCACATTTCACTGAATACGTCAGACAAGGTACTTTTATTTAGTTTTTTATACAATTTCGCATGTGATCTAATAATTTTTTTTTTCTTTTCGGATAATAAATTATATAAAAACAGTCCGAATGTTCTTTTTATCCGTTCGCTTTTGGCTATACATTTAGCCATTTTCAAGGATTAAATATTTAAACTGTTAAATAAGAAATAGTTTGTTGTGTGTATGCTTTATAAAATGTTTTCATTTTTCAAAACACGGTCAAGATATTGTGTCCATGTTCAAAGTTAATATTTTTAAGTGTTTTATTTGTTTTTATTAGTAAGGCTTCCGTTATTTTTAGCCTTTTTTTTTTTGGCATGTAGATGATGATATTATATTACTGTTGTCAACAAGTATGTACCGAATAGTGTCCGTTAGGTCTCAATGAATATTTAAATGAGATCTAATTGAGCTATGGTCAGAAATATATATATATATATATATATATATATATATATATATATCTTATAAATATAAGTGAGTATACTCGTCCGGAAAAACCTTAGGTGTTTTGGCTTGTAAATGAACAAACAAATACCTAAGAAAGAACTAAGAAAATGTAATTTTGTCGAAAATAATCGACCAGAATCCAAGCTCAGAGTCCAAAGAAAAAACACTCCGACAAGAGTAAAGCAAAAATAACTAAGTGCTCAATACGCTAAGCAGAGCAAATCTAACTATGAACCTAAAGAGCTAGACAAACCTAACTAGGTTTTACCTACGCAGATTGTCAGGTTATATATATATATATATATGTATATATATATATATATATATATATATATATATATATTATGTAATCTCTCATTAGAGATTAGAACATATACTATACTTGTTATTTACGCGTCCTCTTTTACACAATGATGGCGTATGACACAAGGTCCGTTCAATGTTGGGAAACTAAGTGCGTTCATACAAGCGAAGGTCAAAAAAAAGTCTCAGCCACCGCAACCAGTATGGCGCTTCCGTAAATTCCAACGACCCTGAATCTTTGATGCAATATGGAAGGTGTTGGCGCAAGATTGGACATCCCGAGACCAGGCATCCCTAATTTATTTTTTGTGTTCTACACGAAAACAGGATCACAACTGAGAGTTAAAATATAATTTGTCCGCCCGAGGACAGATACTGCCCTTTGATCGCAGCCAGATGAGTAGGGTTTGAAGAATTGTTTAAACATGTGTAGAATTGAATGCTCAGTCAATGAATGATGAATGTCTCCGTATAAGGAAAGGGCAACTACTATCAATATCTTTAGAGATGAGGAGAAGTGATATTACACTTTGAATCCAGCCTGATACTAAGGAGTGAAGAAAAAAGTACCTAGAGTATCAATTCTTTTGTAATCATTTAATGCCAATTTTTTCATTATCAGGAAACGTCTAATATTACCATTGCTATTTGAGATGAAGAGAACTGATACTACACTTTAATCCCAGCCTGATATTCAAGGAGTGAAGAAAAGAGTAAGTCAAGTAGTATTGGCTGCTCGGTCAATGAATACTGAATGTTCCCTTATAAGGAAACGACTAATATTGCCGTTGCCATTAGAAATGAGGAGAACTGTTACTTCACTTTGATCTCAACCCGATATTCAGGGAGTGAAGAAAAGAGTAAGTCAAGTAGCATTGGCTGATCGGTCAATGATTACCGAATGTTTCCTTATAAGGAAACGGCTAATATCACCATTGCTATTAGAGATGAGGAGAACTGATACTACACTTTAATCCCAGCCTGATATTCAAGGAGTGTACAAAAGAGTAAGTCAAGTAGCATTGGCTGCTCGGTCAACGAATACCGAATGTTTTCTTATAAGGAAATGGCTAATATTACCATTGCTATTAGAGATGAGGAGAACTGATACTACACTTTGATCCCAACCCGATGTTCAAGGAATGAAGAAAAGTCAAGTAGCATTGGCTGCTCGATCAATGAATATTGAATGTTTCCTTATAAGGAAACGACTAATATTACCATTGCCACTAGAGATGTTGAGAACTGATACTACATTCGATCCCAGCCCGATGACATGAGCTTAAAGACTAGCCTAACTTGAGTAGCAACCACTGTTCAGTCAATTACTGCTGAATGTTTCTAGGTAAATGGCTGCTATTGCCATTGCCAATAACTTCTCAAAGCCTTCTTGAAGCTGTGAAATATATTTCAGCATCATATTGTATACTGATTTTACGGTGCATGGAGAAAATAAACCGAAAATGCTGAGAAAATCAAGCTTTTAGAAATGAGTATGAAATAAATCATCCAAGTGAGTGTTTTGTTAGGGTGCAGCTTTAAAAACAGCATTTGGAATCATGTGCACTGATTTGAAACTCTCAGCCACAAGGCAAGACTACAAATCTTGATTATGAAGTAAGAAAGGCAATGGCTTACTTGTTTTCGATCGTATAATAAAATTAATTGCACCTTATGAACTTAGTGTGAAAATTAAAATGTTATTTACACACGAAAAAAAAGGACATGAGAGCGAAAACTGTACTAATCTAATTAGGACAAGATCTATTCAAATTTCTAACTGCTGGTTTGAAAAAGAAGACAACATAAATAAATACAAGACGTTTAGTTAATAATTTCAAAAAGTAAAAAGCAATATCTGCATTTTGAATTGAGATTAAATATAATTGGTGTAACGTGTAGAAAATAAGAAAAACGGGAAATGCAAACGTTATATCAAAGCTAAGTCGATTATTCTAAAATGAAAAATAAAACTTTATCAATAATATTATAAGATAAAATATATTTCTCTCTATATATAAGAGATGATCTCAGAATGTTGAGGAAGTCTACGTGCTGTGATTGTAGCGTTCAACGGAAATGTACCCGCAGCTAACGTTCAATGAAATCCACCCTACTTAGTTTGCTAATAGGCTTCGTGCTGTCTACGCATGCATAATTATTACCAGGGCTTTTGTAACATTGTATGTGGAAATGCTCTGTGATCTTTCCAATGGCTGAAAAAATCGAGCAACATGCCTTTTTTTTAATCAATTCACATTAAAAAGGTGATGATGCTACTAAGACGCAACTAGCTACTGGGAGAGAAAAAGAATGAAAATGCGTTAGAAGAACTGAAAGACCGATTCTAAACAGGAATCAATAGTTAAATCTGTGCACCACTTCAAAAGAACCTGGAGGAGTGTAAACCGGGCGTAATGCGCGCCAAATCGGGAAGCAAAATTTTCGAAATTCTCCATCGAAATCTTGATGAGCATTAGGCTAAACATTGGTTCATGATTAGCAAGTTCGTTTGAAGGTCGATCGAGTATTGATTCAAGCTGATGTGCGTTCAAGGCAATCAATAACTAGGAAAATACGAGAAAACCCACATAGATTCCATGGACTTATGCATGAAAACTGCAATCGAGTATATATATATATATATATATATATATATATATATATTATTTTTTAATTTAGCGATAAAAAGACCACTTTAAGTCTCCATTTGTTATAATTTATTTCATCAGACAATTTTATTTTTCTCTGGATCTTTCAAAGGTATAACGAAAAATGGATTTAAAATTTACTCTTTTGACAGACAGTATTAAGTTTATATGAGTTGACATAGAAGGTGGTGAGGAATAGTGTGAGAGACATGGTCGAGTTTAGAGATGGGAGGGAGAGTTTTCAAATTTATTTTTATTTTTATTACAAGACTTAAAATTGAGGGGTGTGTAAGGATCAGTCATTACCCTATTTAACTGTTAACTCAACGGAAATGATATAGGAAAAAGGTAAAAAGGGGAACAAGAAAATAGGGGGGGAATAAAGAAATAATATATAAGATATGTACGTAGGTTTTTTGGAGGAAGTAGAGGGGTGGTATAGCTTTAGCAATTTAGATAAAAGAGATTATATATATATATATATATATATATATATATATATATATATATATATATATATATCAGTTCTTTCGCATCACTACAATCAGTTCCATAGTCTGGGGATTGTTGTCCGGGAACCTTCATATACCACGTGCGAAAACCGTTTTCTGTAAAATCTTCAAGTAAATCATACATCTGTCTATATTTCTGAGATAATGTATTATGTACAGTATTTACATTAGTCGGGCTATTGTCCTCATCTTTGTCGCCATATTTGTCACAACGTTTCGGCCGTTATACGCTCCGACCTTCTTCAGGTGGTTGGAATTTCGAACTGAACCCTTTATTTCGATCACTGGGGTCAACTGTTCTAGTTCCACGTGCCATGTTTGATGGATGTCAGTTATCAGTTATCTCCTGCTAATTTTCCCTCTGAAAGTTCTCCACTGCCTTAACCGGGTTATTGAACTCACACACTTTGAGTCTGTCACTGGATCTAACCAACGACTTTATCCACTCTGCCATGTGTCCTTTCAGTTCGAAATTCCAACCACCTGAAAAAGGCCGGAGCGTACAACCGCCGAAATGTTGTGACAAATATGGCGACAAAGATAAGGACAATAGTCCGACTAATGTAAATACTGTAAATCATACATAAAAGAAATATATTGTTTAGAATGAAGAAAGAGTATATATATATATTATTTTTCCGTCCGCTAAATTAATTTCTGCAGCAAGAATGCTCACTTGTCACCGTTACACGTAAGGCTATATGATTTCCCTTCATTAGTTAAGTCGGGAAAAGATTTGAAGTAAAAAAGCAATGTCTTAATATTTTCTGCATTACATAGTATTTCTTCATCGAAATCTTTTCAGGGGAAAAATTGAATTCAGTTAGTTTTACTTACGCTACTAATTGCCGTTGCCTAATTAATGTACATGACCGGATAAATGTGAAAATAGAGGGGCATGAATAATGGTATATAGCAAATAAAATGAAGTATTTCTGAGTCATTTATTTATTATATATATATATATATATATATATATATATATATATATATATATTTTGTTTCAAAAACAAGAGCTGAAAACTTCAATATAATTATTAGAATTAAATTGAACTAAAATACCAAGCTCTGTTTCATCTTCAAGCAAAATTTTAGGAATAAGCTAATCTTGAAATTTACGCGACTTTATAAGCATATTCATTATCAAAATTACTATGGAAACGACTAGAGCAATTGTTTAATTAAGGGACGTAAGGGTTAATCAACTGTATCAATATCTTAGTTACTTTAGGAAAGAGGTCAAGTCAAAATAGGGTTGGGGTGTTATAAATTAAAGCGGAAGATGGTATTTAAACTCATACCGTCGAGTCTGGTTCATATATATATATATATATATATATATATATATATATATATATATAGATAGATAGATAGACATAGATAGATAGATAGATAATATTATTAGTAAATATGCGCATACCTATGTAAAATATATATATATATATAAATATATATACATAGATGCATACACATACGTAGACACTGCGTGCCAAATTATTATCGAGATAACTTTTTTTCTAATATTTCAAAAACTGTCTAATCAATTCAAACAAAATTTTCACACAATGTTGGCAACACGAACTTACGCAAGCACTGAAATTTTCGTACGGATTTGCGCAATGTAAACAAACTGGCGCCATATTTGTTATCTCATTTATAATAATTTGGCACGCAGAGTATATTTTTTGAATAAAAAATTCCAAGAATATAGAATCTAGGTAGAACTCAATGTCCAGGACAGAGTAGGGATATATTTAGGATTTTATATATATATATATATATATATATATATATATATATATATATATATATATATATATATATATATATGTGTGTGTGTGTGTGTTTGTGTGTGTGTGTGTGTGTGTGTGTGTGTGTGTGTGTGTGTGTGTGTGAAGAATTATATATAACGAGTGCTATATTTATGGGATAAAATGCTCAATATCAGAGATAGCGCGTATGCAAATATAAATAAAAAAGTGAACAGTGGTGTCGACACTCAGAAACAACAGGCTGTTTCATGATGGACGCGATCGTCAGGCCGCAGGTGTTGGATTTTTCTCGATTATTTATATATATGTTTCAGTGGTGCATTGTGGGTAATCCATTCTAGCGGTTATTTTGACTGGAGTGGCTTGTTTATTCATTCATTTTGCGTCTAGCATGAAACAGCCTCTCGCCTCTGAGTGTTGACTTCAATGTTTAATTTATATATATATATATATATATATATATATATATATATATATATATATAATTGAATAATATGTTCCATCGCTACACATGAATTACCATGTTTCAAAAAACAGAAACTAAAACTTCAAATTTAATTATAGAATTAAACTAAAACCTGTTGTACAATTTCATCTTCATCTTCTGTTGAAGATTATTCTGGGCTCGATGAATTACTATATATGATTACTCTAAATTACTCATATATATATATATATAATATATATATATATATATATATATATATATATGTATATATATATATATATATATATATATATATATATATATATATATATATATATATATAGAGAGAGAGAGATAGATAGATAGATATATGGACACTGAAGTGTACACACAGACAGCCTATTTAAATCAAAACGCAAACGCCATGGCCTAACAATTGCGTTTAGCATAAAATATCTATCTATTTATCTATCTATACATACATATATATATATATATATATATATATATATATATATATGATAAAATATAGCTTTAAGTTATGCTATATTTATGTGTTAACTTATCATATATATATATATTTATATATATATATATATATATATATATATATATATATGTTTGTGTGTTTGTGTGTGTGTGTGCGTGTATGAGTGAGTGTGTGTGTGTATGTATATTGGCAGTACATCCGAATTCAAACATGTTTGGCTGAATAATCTGGACATATTATGTCTATTTATTTTATTATGATCCTCTCAAATACAAGGATATTTTTTTATTGTTTTTACTAAACTGAGTAAAAAAGACGCCGTAGTTTTCGTTATGTCTTTTATTTCCCAAATACTTTCAATCTAATCCAGAATGATCTTCAGATTGAATAGCTGAGATAAAAATTGATGTTATTGATAGTTGTGAATTTTTTTTTCTAAATGCTCATGAAACGCAACCTCTTATTGTCCATTTACGCTAAGAATATGTAAGGGAAGTAACTTATGTAAAAAAGAATTATTGCTAATATAATTAAAATACTCAATCTGCAATTCCTTTTATAAAGTTTAAACATTGCTTTTACAGATAATTTAAAACACTGATGCTATACACATAATTAATTTTGTTTAGTGTTGGTTTCTTTTTTTAATGGATTTGAAGGTTGATTATTTTTAAAGCATTATAATAAAAAAAAAAAATAACCTAAATTAGCTCCTTTACATATTATTAAATTAAATTGATTATAACACAGCGCGTTTCATGCTCATTTAAAAAAATTCACAACTATCAATTACATTAATTCTTGTCTTAGCCATTCACCACTGAAGGTAATCTTGGATGCGATTGAAATTATTTGGAATAAAAAAAAAATTAACCAAAACTACGGCGTTTTTATTACTCAGTTTTGTAAAAGCACTAAGACATTGTTCCGTGAATCTGAGCGGATTAAAATTAAAATAAATAGACATAATGTGTTTTAGATTATTCAACCATATATATATATATATATATATATATATATATATATATATATATATATATATATGGGGCGTGTGTGTGTGTGTGTGTGTGTGTGTGTGTGTGTGTGTGTGTGTGTGTGTGTGTGTGTGTGTGTGTGTGTGTGATCTAAAACGAAACTGCTGTCATTTCCTCACCAGAGAGAAAATTCACTACCTCCTATCAGCAGATTTAATGCTCAAATCCGCACTAGCAACCCACTGCGTCTTCTTGATCTCTCGTTTTCCACAGACCAGAATTGGAACAACTACATTCGAGCAATATCTTTATCTACCGCAAGGAAACTTCGTTTGTCTGTGTCGTGCCGGAAAGTTTTACTCATCAAAGTCCATTAATCCCATCTACAAATCTCCTATTACTCTATGCATGGATTACTTTTGCCATATATGGTCTGGGTGCCCCACGTTGTTCATCTCTAGGTCTTCAGCAAAATCCAAAGACGGATATACAATGTCCTCGGTACTGACTTAGGGTCACGACTCCAGACAATTTTCTCACAGACATGATGTCGCTTCACCCTGTATTTCCATGGCATCTGCTATGACGAGCTATTTTCTCTGTCGAAACAGTTAAATATGACCGCTTCCTCTTGTTCAACAGTGTCTTCTCTCGCACTTCACGACAGTGGAACTACCTTCCTCTTACTTGCCCCCTTGATAATTATAATCTTCAAAAATTAAAATGCAATGTCAATCGACATCATCTGATGCCTTGTTTCCCGTTCTTTCTTTATCCTTCTCCATTCTTCTTTCCATCCGGTCCTCAATCTCCGCTATACCCAGCAATTTCCCTTTTTTCTCTCTCCGTAGACACTTGGGTGTTTGTGGCACTGCCGCCTTGATTGGGGTGAAATGCTGAATATATATATATATATATATATATATATATGAAGAAATATAGTCTTAAGATGTGCTCTATTTATGGGTTAAAGTTCTCAATACCAGAGATAGAGCATGTGTAAATATAAAGTGAACATTGAAGTGAACACTTACAGGCGACAGGCTGTTTTAAGCTAGACGCAATTGTCAGGCGATTGGATCTAACATGAAACACCCTGTCGCCTGTAAGTGTTGACTTCAATGTTCACTATATATATATATATATATATATATATATATATATATATATTTGTTTTGGATAAATTGATTAAGTTGCTAACTTGCCAACACACGAATAATTTATTTACTAGTTAGTATAATTCATGTACTATTTAGTATAACAATTATAACCAGCTCGAACACAAGACTTTTTGCATTGTACAATGTGTAGATTTGTAGTTTATTTGGTGGGATAAAAACGACAGAATAGGATCTAGTCATTCACTATTAATGGAAAACCTAGAGTCTGGCGGCTAATGGCGCCTTCGTCACACCTCCAACTATTTCTCTTTTGAACTCTCTTTGTGTGTAGTGCAATATATCGCTCTAATCAGGCGAAATAAGTTTGCACCGAATGAACAGCGAAATGAAAGAGTTCTGATAACAATAATCAGTTTATATCGCTAAAAAAGGAGAATGCTGGATTTAGTGCCATTTTCCTGGGGCAATTTGGATAATTTTTGTTTTTTGTTTAATAAAATGAGTAAAGACATATTATCTACGATGCGAAATGTCGAACAAATAGAGAAAAATAGAAACTCCCACACAGGCAAAAATAAACTTGCATGCTGCATAAAAACAAAACAAAAGAACAAAAAGAAAATAGTAAAACGCGGGATTTATTTAGCAACAGAAGGTGGAAACTAAATTAGCCGGGAAAGGGCAAACTCTTTAAGGACAGGTTAATTACGTAATCGCATCTGTTAATGGCGTTAATTAAGAATAGCCACCCTTACAAATAGACGCTTATCATCTGGTAGAGTGGCACACCCCATGAAAAATGAATCATTTTACTGGAAAGAAAAAAAAGATTCTCCCACCTATCTCCCTCTCTTATATATATATATATATATATATATATATATATATATATATATATATATATATATATATATATATATGTGTGTGTGTATGTGTGTGTGTGTATACATATATATATATATATATATATATATATACATACATATATATATATACATATATGCATATATATAAACATATATATAGACACATACATACATATATATACATATTCATATATATATATATACATATATATATACATACACATATACATATATATATACACACACACATATATATATATATATATATATATACATGCACACACATACATATATATATACATATATATATATATATACATACGTATATACATATATATACATACATAAATACATACAAATATATATATATATATATATGCATACATACATATATACACATACATCACATATATATATACCTACATACATATACATATATGCATACATAAATACGCACACACACACGCATATATATATATATATATATTATATTCTGATCCAAGAGCACATAGAGGTCACTAAAACATTAAAAGATTAAATGCCGATAACTACTCGCTGGACAAACCTTAATTGTTTTATGACCCTTCGCGCAGAACTCTTCATTGACAATTCTAGAAAGAAAATTCGGATTGCCAACACACAAACAGAATGTCTCATATCGAGAATATTCCACATTGAACATGAAGAAAAATTAATTATTTTTAATAATATGTAGAAATTCCACTTTCACCTGAAGACGGTTGCGAGACCAGAAACACGTGTCGTGAAATTATGTAAAACAAAGTATAATATTTTTTCTCAATAAATCCACATTACAACCAAAAACGTTTGCGGCACCACCCTTCTTTTTTAATATATATATATATATATATATATATATATATATATATATATATATATATATATATATAACCAACATTCCCTGTATAATATACGAACTGCGCAAACATTAGATTACCCAGATGTTTTTATTAAAATTTAAATTATGTAACATCCAGTGTCTACTCAGGACCTGAAGATTGCGTTGCGCATGAAACTTGGAGTCGTGTTACCACTGTGGAATATATATATATATATATATATATATATATATATATATATATATATATATAGTAGTTAGTTTTTTTTTTTTATTTCTATTCTGATATATTTTAGTTATTAATTATAATATATATATATATATATATATATATATATATATATATATATATATATATATATATATATATATATATATATCCGTTTCTAATAAACGTTGCTTCCACGAGATCTAGAAGTTTTGAAAATATGAACAGTTCATCTCCATTACTAGTATCTGAAGATTATATCGAACATGAAAATTAGATTCGTAATTTCGACGTCAGGTTATATGTATATGTATTAACATATAATTCATAGCTCTGTAATCCCACTTAGAACACAGTTTTGTTAACATCAATGCTTAAATAGATTATTTATCTACAAAATTATATATATTTAGCCGCGTGATCACACGCATCTCTGATTGCTTGTATCTATATCTATTTGTTCAATTTATATATATATATATATATATATATATATATATATATATATATATATTCGGCATGTTGGATTTCGGATGATTTGTTAGCTTTCCCAGTTAAATTATAGACATGAACTCGTCTCAAGACGGCATGACAATTTCAATAATTCAAACACCACAGGGACGAAACAACAATGATAGTCCGTCCTTGCTGCATGAAAATTTTCAAGTAACGACAAACTCGTAGATGACGTCACGAGCTGCGATGCGATTTTCGCCTCCGCGTCTCGTATATACGAGTTTGTTGTTACTTAGAAATTTTCATGCAGCAAGTCCCTGTGTTGTTTGATTTATTGAAGTTGTCATCTGTGATAATGCCTTGTGTAAGCCGAAAGATTACATTAGATTTAAACATGTATCAATATGGTGTTTTCCTTTCGTCTTCCAAAGATAATGTGATTAAGCCTATCAGACAATATGAAATGAAATTACGTAAAATAAATAGACAAAACTTGTCTATATTATTTGATGAAACATGCATTAATATATATATATATATATATATATATATATATATATATATATATATATATATATATATATACATATATATAACTTTTTTCTTTTTTGTACATACATAGCTGTATTTACACATTTGCACATCAAACTATTTATATTTACCTGTATATACCTATATATATCTGGGCACCTCCACGTGTTGTAATGGTTAGAAAATTTGTCTTGCTCGATCAATTTCAACTGAGCATTGAGTTCGATCCTCACTGGGTGCTCCAAACTTTCAGCCTTGTGCCACATCTAAGCCGTATATATGTACATATGTGCCCCCGTATGCGCAAGTGCATATTCATAAAATCATACCATTTATCTGTAAGAGCCGTATTTTTCTACATATACACGTACACATAAGCACACATACATATATATTACATCCATGAGTAGATTTTTAAATCAGCCGACTCCAATTAAACTTCTGTACATCTCAACGGCAACTCGTATACGGCATTGTGATATTATTGATTTTACGATGATCTGTGAAATAAGTTATTAGATTTACTTAGATTTACAGTTGAGTACTGAGAGATTAGTGCCCTTTCAAATACATTTTCTTCTTATAGTCTCGGCTGACTGTGTATGTAGGGAGACATATGTAGGGATATATATATATATATATATATATATATATGTGTGTGTGTGTGTGTGTGTGTGTGGGTGTGGGTGTGTGTGTATGTGTGTTTATGTGTGTGTATGTCTGGATATATGTGTGTGTATGCATGTGTAAAAATACGTGTTTATATATATATGCATTTATGTCTGAATATATGTGTATATATATATATATATATATATATGCATTTACGCGTGTGTGTATGTGTATATATACTTATGTATATGTATATATATGGGTTTATATATGTTCATTTATGTAAATATGTGTTTATATCTATATATATATATGCATTTATGCGTGCGTCCATGTGTGTATAGACTTATGTAAATATGTGTATATATATAAAATTGGTATATGCGTATATATGCGTATATATGTGTCCCTATATATATATATATATATATATATATATATATATATATATATATGTGTGTGTGTGTGTGTGTGTGTGTGTGTGTGTGTATATACACATTTAGAGATAGATAGATAGATAGATAGATAGATAGATAGATAGATAGATAGATAGATATAATAAAAAGTCCATGATACAGCTTTCAAGAAGCTTATATTATGAGGTGATATGCTGCGGCAATAAATTTCATCTACGATGCCAACCTTTTCTCAGAAATTCTAAGACATTTTCCTGACACTGTGTTTTTGTCTTTCATTATTAAACTGAAGAAGCGAAAGGGAACATATATTTTCTCTGGCGAAACGCATTTTGATAAAAAAAAATTCACTTTTTCTTACCATCTTCACCTTTGTTTCGGATATCATATTTCCTAGACACCTCCCACCCCCACCCACACACAACAATCACTGGTTCCCAGACTCTATGAATTCCAGCGCCCTCCGAGTCTGGCATCCTGCTCCCACCCTTACACTGTAGAAACTTTTAAATGTGGCCGTCCCTTCTACTCCAATAGCTTCATACCTCGCACCTCTCACTTGTGGAACACCCTTCCCAATTACTGTTTCCCTGAGAGCTATAATCTCCAACTATTCAAATGTAATGTCAATCGACATCTCCAGTTAACTTGATCTACCCACTATCCCTCTCCTCATCCTTTCTTCTATCACTCCTATCTGCTCTTGCTCCAAATCTTCTGCAAACCCTGCAGCCTAGTGGCTTCACGCCTTGCTCAGGGTGTAATGTATATATATATATATATATATATATATATATATATATATATATATATATATATATATATATATATGTGTGTGTGTGTGTGTGTTAATGATATTTTTTATTTAAATATAGTTTACATTGCATCACAGAAAGTTCTCTATTTCAGGGCTATTTTTTTTTTTTTTATCGCGTTAGTTGCCGAACTTGCCTGATGATAGGATGAAAAAATATTTAAGTCCACGAACATAGATATTTCCAAAACGCAATGTAAAATAAAATATTTTTGAATAAAAATATCTTATAAGATATTATGCTCTACTTTATATTGAGCACTTTTTTAAAAGAATAAATTCTAAGGAACTGTTAAATTTCATTAAAACTGACACTTCGGTTTAAATTTCATCAGACCAAACATTTTCACAAAAAAAATGTATTTAAAATATTCATATATGTTATTACTTTGAGTTCTCTCGGGATCTATATCAAATTTGAATTTGGAATTATCCCTACGGATTGTCAAATAATATCATGATATATATATATATATATATATATATATATATATATATATATATATATATATATATATATCTGTGTGTGTGTCTGTGTGGAGAGAAAAGAAAGACAGACAGAGAATAGACCCATTAAAATAATCTGAAAATGAAAGAAAAATATTATTATGCCAGTAGACAAAGAGAATGGAACCATGATTAGAAATATATTTAATATTCCTTTTTTTGAAATATTTGTAGCAAATTGTAATTATTTTTATTGTTATTTCTATTGGCCATAAATATAAACGCCTCAAGATAAACGTGTTCCCAGATATAGACCGACATGCACAGTTTTGTTGTTTAAATATCAAACGCAGATGTCATGAAGACTACACTTTTAATGGATCTGTTTATGTTTCAGAAGAGGATGGTAATTATCGAAACGTCACAAATAGTGAGTCATTGTAAAATCATTCAAGAATTTGGATTGTCAAAACATTCATTTCAAATCACTCTGCATAAGGAAGCTCAGTTTAGTAGCGTTTTTGGAGCCATCGTATAATTATTCAAGAGTTTGGATTGACAAATCGTTCATATGAAATTACCCAATAGAAGCAAGTTCACGTTAGCAGCGTTTTTGAATATGAATTAGTTTGACAAAATTCAAAATTAGGCCAAATTGATCAAATAGCGCTAATGGATTTAACATACCCAATCCAAAATAAACAACTCGTCAATTAATAGATGAAAGCTGCATTGTTATTCGAGTGACAATACGCA
This sequence comes from Acanthosepion pharaonis, assembly GCA_903632075.3. Classification (NCBI taxonomy): domain Eukaryota; kingdom Metazoa; phylum Mollusca; class Cephalopoda; order Sepiida; family Sepiidae; genus Acanthosepion; species Acanthosepion pharaonis. Next base: position 1,393,164 of record CAHIKZ030005468.1, on the reverse strand, counting down.
CATTATGGTTCGTTTGTTTTTATCATTTACCAAATATAATTGTAAGAGAATTTGGTAGATATTTATGTTTTAGTGATACAACTCTTATTAATTAACCCATAGCTGGCGGAGACTCGGCGGATTCAAGCTTACATTACTTGATATTCTCATCGGCCACCCATCTAGCTAGACAAGGTTCGATTTAAATTCGGTGTTTCCTCGTGATTATGTCTGTAAGCTCATACAATGAGGAGATCACTAGATAAATGTTCGTGGATGCACTTTAGCATAAAGTCATCATAATCTAAATTATTGAATAATACGAAAACCCTGAGCAAAAGATCCTCTGTTACGGCATATTGCCATAATGAAAAAATGAACAAAAATTCTTTATAGTGACGAAAGCCAAATAGAACGGAATTACAATGCTACCAAATTTGTCCGAACATCGACTGGTACAAGAAACAACATAAAACAGGAAACAATAGCAGTACATTTCTATCCGGATTCCTGTGACGAGGAGTTATTATTCTTATCACTATTGTTCTTATCTTTCAACAGGATAATAGCCTACTGGATTCAATATTTGGTACTTGAGTTTGGTGAAAGAGTAATTATGATCTCCGGATCAGGAAGTAATTATGATCCCCGGATCAGGCAGTAGAAATCGGTATGCAATAACGAAGCAATACAAAAACAACCTGGGGCGTCTCCACCATCCCGTAGAATGTGTTCTTCGTGGTCAGGTCTACGAGTGCATCTCGTTCTTCTTCGATCATTAGTTTGTTGTGTCAAAGATCCTGTTTCAGCAACGCGACAATAAACAGCAGTAGATCTCGGATGAATCGGCTGACTTCGGCCTGGAAACTAAATCATACACGGCCGTGCAGCCTCGCGTCCACTACCAATCGTGCGGCCGTATGTAAAAATCACATTTTCCTGTTGACAATATGAATATCCTGCCATTGGTAAACGGAAGTTTTCTCAGTTAACTCACTACTAATCACGTGAAACGTTGAAGATGGAGTATCCATATGTGTACACGAAGAACAAATGTAACCTAGACTAGTGGCAACACGGTGGCATCTACCGTAAATTTTCTTTAAACTTAATATCTCAAAAACGAAGGATTTGCGAACATATGTTTCTATGGACTTTTGTCCTTGATTTTGTGTGAGCAAGCAAGCCGTCACTAAGGTTTCTAAAAAGCATTGTTATACTGCCAATACTGGTTTATATATATATATATATATATATATATATATATATATATATATATATATATCCAATACATCTGGCCTGATGATTGTAACTAGCTTGTCGCCTCTGAGTGTTGATTTCAATGTTTACTTTTATATTTATATACGCTCTGTCGCTGATATTGAGCACTTTATTCCATAAATATAGCACACCTTAAAACTAAATTTCTTCATAGCACATCTTAAAACTTCATTTCTTCGCATATATATATATATATATATATATATATATATATATATATATATATATATATGCGTATATTTCAACAAGATGTTTTCATTGAATAATTTAGACATGTTATTAAATTTAATAATGAATACTCCACATACGTTCTAAAAATGTACAACAGATAGTTTGAAATGCCAGTTTTTTACTCATATTTTTCCTTTATTTTGTCTACTACTGGCTTCGTAAAATCTGTCCACATCATACTTAGTTACCTCCCCTTAAACGACATTTCGCAGCAATGCAGCACTCTTCACTCCACAGAGAAGAAATTTAATTTTCAGATGATCACAACCATTTTTGGCTTTCACAACAATGAACACTACAATACTTGACCTCTAATTCACAATACATTCATGATGACATTGTGCTATGTATATATATATATATATATATATATATATATAGAGAGAGAGAGAGAGAGAGAGAGTTGGTGGGAGAGATAATTGTGTGTAAGTGTTCATGTCTGATTTTTGCGGGGGTGTCATTAAAGAAACACACATACTTTGTCGAAGGGGACAAGGTCCTGCTGAGGCTGTTAAATTCATTACTTTGTCCGTCGGCAGTAATTCTAGACTGATTTCACATGAAGAAAAAAGGCATGAACCCTATCTTCCTTTAATATAATACATTATATGAGATATTATTGCACTAGACAGGGTTTACTGCACTGCAATCAAATACGGCCTTCAATCCCCAAATGAGGCTTAACGTCAAACCAATAACAGCAAACGTATTCGTGAGTTATTAAATTGTTCTGTAGAATTAAAGACATGATAGAATTACATTGAAAATGAGACGATTATTTGTATTTGTTTGTCTGCTTGTTTGTTAATATCCATTGCAAAGGACAATTTTCATATAAAGCAACTGGATTACATGAGTTTGTTTTTTTTATTATTATTACTGCAACAATCCACAAATTATTCTTTTCAGGTCATAGATTGGCTGTTTTCCTCATAATTTATATCGCAGACAATAAGACTTCAATAAAATGTAAAATTATCTCATGATATGTTACTACCGAAAGGTAAGGGTAAAGTGAACAGACTGCAGTCTGAACGTTTTTTTCCTGGAATCCTTTGAAAAATCTACGATAAAACTTTTGTGTACATGTTTCAGAAACTGATAAGAATACGCCAAGTTTTTCTCTGCCACACTCGCCACACTCTCCACACCGCCACACTCTCCACACCAGCCTTTACTCATCTACTCTCTCTCTCTCTCTCTCTCTCTCTCTCTCTCTCTCTCACATACTTTTATAGTTTTGCGCTACAGCCTTTTTTGTATGCAGGTTTAATAAAATATCTATAGACATGTTTTGTAAGTTTGTTAATCGATTTTCATACATGATCAGAAAAACTGGTTTAATTTTTTTTTTAAGTGGATCTATTCATGCTTATTTGTATTGAATATTTGTGAATGTTTTTCTGCTCTAACAAATGCAGAAAAATTCCCCTTCCCCCACACAAAAAATCAAAAACTAATAAGTATAAATAGATTCACTTTTTAAAAATTAAACCAGTTTCTCTGATGATCGCCAAAGCTTGAAAGAAGAGATACCAATACAATTCTATACAACTGAATATGTTAGCTCTATCACAGATATTGAGCACTTTCCACGAAGTACCGCGCACATAATATATATATATATATATATATATATATATATATATATATATATATATAATGCTGTTCGATAAAAGTGACTCACCTGTTGTTTTTTTACTTAAAAATTTTTTCGCCTATAGCTTTTGGGGTAAAATTAATTTTTAAACTTACTAATTTAAAAAAAAACCCTCCCTAACACCGAGTAAAAATTTTACTCACCCTAAGGTATTCTGTTGATAATTATAAGTTTGGATATAAATGAGATTTAGGGAAAAAACTCCGTGCAAAAAATAAAGTGACTTATTTATTTCCTGCAACTAGTAATCAATAGAGATATAACCGAACAGCTTTAAATAAAGAATAATAGAGGTATAGTTTGTTTATAATAGGTAATATAGTTCGAAATATTTAATTATCTATGGGTCCTCCTCTATTTTGAATAACCTTTTCAACCCATTTAGGCATTCACTTGATTAGGTTCTGGCAAATCTCATCTCCAAGCATTGAATTACATTTAGATATCAAATTCACAATCAAATTCTCGTTGTTGCTCAACTGCTTTGTCGAGATCCTGTACTTTATAATGCTCCATAAGTTTTCTATGGGTTGAGGTCAGGAGATTGGGGTGCCCATGTCATAACACTCACCTGCTTCTCATCAAAGTATTCCTTCATCAATTTTGATTTGTGACAGGGAGCATTATCCTGCATAAAAATGAGCTTGGTCGGGTGGATTTGCACCCTTTCAGCAGAAGGGAGCTGACAAGTCTCTAAAGTTCTCTTGTACTGCTCGCTCCTGAGGGTCTTTTCAATAGGTTTTAAGAAACCAGTTCCATGAAAAGAAAAGCATCCCCAGAACATTATACTGAACGGATAATTGACAGTACTTACTGCTAAATTCAAAGAGCTTTCAAAGCTTCTTATTTGGATTTTAGATCGCTTATCCTTTGAATTTAGCTCAACGTTCGTTTCATCGGAGAAGAGGATATTCTTTCAGTGTTCTACGGTGAGATTTTTGTAATAGTGAGCCCATTCAAGTCTCTTGGCTTTGTTGGCATTGCTTATTAGCGGTTTAAACCTTCATGTACAAGATTTGTAGCCTTGTTCTAACAGCCACCGACGGACTGTTGAAGAGGCAAGACTAACACCTTGCTCTTCGCTTAGACTGGCTGCAATTTCTTGGCTAGTTATAGTCCTATTTTTCGCAACTTATCTCTTGATTACCCTGCCAGTTCTGTCATCAATCTTTGTCTTTTATCCCCTTGTTTCCTTCCTTGGAGCAGGAGTGGCATCATCATGTGCCCTAAGCACTCGAGTGAGAGTTGATTGCGCGGTTATAGCAATTTCTGCAATTTCTCTCGTAGACTTTCTTAAAGTGGTTCTAACTGGCTATTTCAAGCTGTTTTTAGAGTGTATCATGCTTTCTGGAATACTCTAGATTTAATTTAAGCTGTTCTAGAATTCTCTAAAATATTGTCTGAGTGTATTGTAAAATAGTTTTCAATATTTGTCAAAAGTTCTTTAAATTTACCAGTTTAATCATTAGAATGCAATATCTGAGTCACATTTTTTGCAGAGATTATTTTTCCTGAATCTCATTTATATCCAAATTTATAATTATCAATAGAATACCTTTGGGGATGAATAAACGTTTTTCCTAGGGGGTCGGGAAGGAGTCTTTATATTAGTAAGCTTAAAAATTATTTTGACACTAAAAACAATAAATAATAAAAGTATTTTTAGTAAAAGAAATCAGGTGAGTCACTTTTATCGAACAGCACTATATATATATATATATATATATATATATATAACGGTTACCGAGCACCCAATAAACATAGTTGTAATACAAGAGATATTACTAGCGTAAGGTACAACTCACATTCATATATAATCAAGCCGAAACACATTGCTTAATGTCTATGAGGAAACCTTAAACAGACTGTCACACACATTCTCAGACACATATCTGTTTACTTTGTATTATTTTTATCGTTTCTATCCTGATCTCTGAAAAAACTTCCATAAAGGCAGTGATCTCCCTTTTCTCTCAATATATGGTCAGGCACGCCTGATTTTTCCACTTCCCCTCGTGTTCCAGGTTTTGGGGTTCTTGAAAACTTACCTTAAGAGGACGGCCTGTCTTCCCTGTATATTTCTCTCAACTGCTGTACGGGATGGCTTACATACAGTCTTTAGTCATGTTCTCCCCTATGGGAGGGTCTTACTCGGAAGAGATATCTGCGAATTGTCATCCAGCTTTTGAAAGTTGTTTTCATGTTATATGGAGCTCAGATCCTTTGATTTTTTCTCTGATAATCCATTCACATAAGGAAGGCTGACTGTTTTCTGAGTGTTGTTGTCCTCCTCCTGTACCCGCCTATCCCAGTTTATTGGGGCTGCTGCCATATACCCAGGGTAGCTGTTACATTATAGGGTACTGGTTATACTGAACTGTTCTTTATCTAATGTCGCTGGATCGCCTTTTATAACTTTTCAAAGCTACATCCTCGACTCTGGCAATGATGTCCAATTATGGCACTCGCCTGATGGTTGTGAAGTTGAGACCCTTATTCAATACTGACTCCTTAGTGGCACTCAGTTGATATTGGCTGATGTTGATTACTGCTTTCACTGGTGGGTGATGGACCTTGTGCTTCACCTTCTAATCTTTCATCCTGTTTAAATTTTGTACTTGGCGAGCCTTGACTACATCGAATTCATATCTGAAGAATTTATCCAGGTCATTTTGGATCCTTCTTTGGTATTCTTCATTGGTAATTCTGTTGAAGAAATCCTCGAGCCTCTGGGAGATATGAGCTTGTAGTCTCTGTTTTATCCAACAATTATACCGGATTCTCTCTCGGACAAGGGCGTGTCCCGCATTTTCTGCGACCAGACGGGCTCTCTTTGAATTGACGGGAAGTCTTGGTGCCAAGCATGAAGGGATGAGTTGTAGGTCTCTGCATCGGTGTAGGAATATCAGATGCCAGTTTCTTGTAGGATTTTTCAATTTGTCTCCATATTTTCGGTGTATCGGGTCCGTACCGACTTCAGTATCTGTCTGTATTTCTGAGATGAGGTATTATGTACACTATTTACATCATTTGAATTATTGTCCTCAGCTTTGTCGCCATATTTATTACAACGTTTCGGCCGTTGTATGCTCCCGCCTTCTTCAGCTGGTTGGAATGTCGAACTGAACCCTTTACTTTGCTCACTGGGGTAGACTGTTCTTGTTCCACGTGCCATGTCTAAACTCCGCCCACTTTGGGAAAATAATCAAAGATGCTCCCATCCTATCCAACCAGATGGTGAGCTTGGATGTGGTGATTCTAACAATGATGACCAAGTATGGAATCGACTGATGTTTGCGTCGACGTTAATACCCTTATTTAATACTGACTCCTCGGTATTAAATATAACATTGGGATAACCTTCAAAAGCTGGACGACACTTCGCAGATATCTCTCTCGAGTAAGTCCCCCATAGAGGAGAACATACCTAAAAACTGTGTGTACGCCATCCCGTGCAGCTGCGGAAAGTAATATAAAGGAGAGACAGGCCGCCCCATTAAGGTAAGGCTTCAAGAACCACAAAAAGATGTAACACGATGGGAAGTGACCAAATATGGAGAGAAAAGGGAGGTTACCACTTTCTTTGGGATTAGGTTGAGATCATAGACAAAGACCACCATTGGAAAATTCGTAAACTTAAGAAATCAGCACATATGCTAGACCACAAAACGTTCCTGAGCCGACTAAGCATAGAAATGAATACAATATGGGAACCAGTAATAAGGAATGCCAGAGAAAATCGATAATAACAACAAAAATCAATATGAGTTCTGGGAAAAAACATGAATTATAACAGAAAAATTTGCAATATGAACTCTGGTAAAAATGGTTGCTGAAGACATTAGGTTCATAATTCCCAGAAATTCATACACAGATGTCCTCAAGGACACATGGCACAGTGGATAAAGGCATTGGTTAGATCCAGTGACAGGACCCAAAGAGTTGTGAGTTCAATACCTGGTTAAGAGGGAAAATTAACAGATAACTGATAATTGACATCCATTAAAACACGGCACGTGGAACTAGAACAGTCTACCCCAGTAAGCGGAATAAAGGATTCAGTTCGACATTCCAACCACCTGAAGAAGACCGAAGCGTACAATGGTCGAAACGTTGTAATAAATATGACGACTGTGACGTCGTCCCCCGGTCGCAGCGCCAACTGTGACGTTCTATCCTGATTTACCACAGCGCCAGTTGTGACGTCCCCAAACAGCACCAATTGTGACGTCCTCGCCGTGGCGCCAGCTGTTCGCTCCTCGCTGCTCCGTCCGGGTGTCGCTGCTCCAAACGTGATGTCCGCCTGTCGCGTCAGTCGTGTTGTCTCGTCCTGTGACGACCAACTGGCTTGGTATCGGTCGCGGCACCCAAATGTGACGTTCTAACCTTTTGGTGATTCGGGTAGGAATCTGGTTAGATTTGATATCAGCCTCGTCGTTCCCAACTCGCTTCCAACGCCTGGTTACCAAGGTAACTGCATTGATCTCCAGTCTGCCTACCCACGTTGTGAATTGATCTTAGACAGACGAGATAAAACAGTGGTTGGGGCCGTAATGCAAATTGAATTCAACGGGAGTGATACTACACAAATATGCATAAAAGAAAATAAAATGAAAACTCAAAAAGTTCAAAGTCTCAAAGAAAAAGGTAACAAACTTTATGTCTAGTTGTTCGATACATAGAACTGCATCTATCTCCCGACCCGTTCTGTGGATTGTGACACGTCGTTTCCGCTAGGCAAGTTTCAACGCTTCAAGTTGTTTGCTCTCTAAGAAATTGTTGTTTCAGTGTGTCTTTGGACGAAAGTCGAAAAAAACTTATTTCGGTGGTCTGGTTCTAAGTCGCTCTTCAAAATAATTGTTCTTGGGTTGAAGAGGAGTCCGGAATTTTGCGTGAATCTTGGTCAGCTATCTGCGAGGCGGTTTCAACTGGAGACTGACTCTGGGAACTCAACTCTGGAAACTCGAGCCCGAACTCTGGATACTCATCTCTGGCGCCAGAGCCCGAACTCTGATTTCTGCCTGTTGGGGCCTCGCTTTTATTGACGCCGACAAAAACCGGGTTGGGTCTGTTGCGTCGGTGGGTTCCTCGATAATTCTAAATACATATCCACCTCTTTTATTTCTGGTTAGTGATTTTCCACTCTTTTCCATTTTTGGTAACCCCTCCTCACTCCCACTTTCTCACCATACCTCTGAGGGGCGTGAACTGCCCTCTCCACTTCTTCGTAGCAGCTTCTCATACTTATACTCTGGATGGGGCGTCGACGGCCTTCTTCGTGCGTCACGTGATCACTCTCGGCCAATGAGGTCTTGGTCGGGTATCTTTCCTCCTCCTTCGTGCGTCACGTGATCACCACTTGACCAATGATGTCTTAGTCGGGCGTGAACAATCCGTGGCTTTGTTTCGGGAAAAAAAAATATCTTGCTTAACTAAAAAATTTATTTCTTCTCTTCCCTTTTTTTTTTCGCTTAAATCGCCGTTATCATTTCTCTAGCCACGGACAATATGACAACTCTTGTTTTACACGTGGTGTTTGTCAGGTATTTTATCGCTAATTTATCAAGATGGGTGGTATTCTTAACATGGCTTCAAAAAAAGAAATATCCCCAAAGTTTTCAGTCAGTCTGTCGCCTCCAAGGAAGAAAGAAAAACACTTCTGGTTCCCCATTCATTTTCCTTCGGTACATCCACCCGATAACATAATTTCATTATCGCAGGCCAAGTTGTTTCGTCGAAAAGAATTCGGTCAGAACACTGCTTGTGTGGGATTTAATTTTTCATATCTGTCCAAAGTCCGTTTTAGTGGCCTGTTTCTCGTCACTTATCGAAATAGCATTTTCACTTGAATTTTTCCCTGGTCAGTGGTCTAGATAACACAGCCGTTATCAAAACACATCTGGTTCCTTCTTTCTTTTCCTTTTCTTTTTTACTCAGAAATTCCCTGTCATTGTAATGACACCCTTTTTCATTTGTTACTTATCAATATTTTCATTGTCTCTTAGCCATGTGTGTGTCTGCTTATCAACTATGATTCGTCTCGCATTTCTTTCTGCCTTCTTTTCTTTCTTTTCCTTTCTCTGCCTCGTAAATGGTGCCACACAACAAAGATGAGGACAATAGTCTGAATAATGTAAATAGTGTACATAATACCTCATCTCAGAAATATAGACAGATACTGAAAGGCCGAAACGTTGCAATAAATATGGCGACAAAGATGAGGACAATAGTCCGAATAATGTAAATAGTGTACATAATACCTCATCTCAGAAATAAAGACAGATACTGAAGGGCCGAAACGTTGTAATAAATATGGCGACAAAGATGAGAACAATAGTCCGAATAATGTAAATAATGTACATAATACATCATATCAGAAATATAAACAGATACTGAAAGGCCGAAACGTTGTAATAAATATGGCGACAAAGATGAGAACAATAGTCCGAATAATGTAAATAATGTACATAATACATCATCTCAGAAATATAGACAGATACTGAAGGGCCGAAACGTTGTAATAAATATGGCGACAAAGATGAGAACAATAGTCCGAATAATGTAAATAATGTACATAATACCTCATCTCAGAAATATAGACAGATACTGAAGGGCCGAAACGTTGTAATAAATATGGCGACAAAGATGAGGACAATAGTCCGAATAATGTAAATAATGTACATAATACATCATCTCAGAAATATAGACAGATACTGAAAGGCCGAAACCTTGTAATAAATATGGCGACAAAGATGAGAACAATAGTCCGAATAATGTAAATAATGTACATAATACATCATATCAGAAATATAGACAGATACTGAAAGGTCGAAACGTTGTAATAAATATGGCGACAAAGATGAGAACAATAGTCCGAATAATGTAAATAATGTACATAATACCTCATCACAGAAATATAGACAGATACTGAAGGGCCGAAACGTTGTAATAAATATGGCGACAAAGATGAGGACAATAGTCCGAATAATGTAAATAATGTACATAATACATCATCTCAGAAATATAGACAGATACTGAAAGGCCGAAACGTTGTAATAAATATGGTGACAAAGATGAGAACAATAGTCCGAATAATGTAAATAATGTACATAATACCTCATCACAGAAATATAGACCGATACTGAAAAGCAGAAATTTTGTAATAAATATAGCGACAAAGATGAGGAAAATAGTCCGAATAATGTAAATTGTGTACATAATACATCATCTCAGAAATATAGACAGATACTGAAAGGCCGAAACGTTGTAATAAATATGGCGACAAAGATGAGAACCATAGTCCGAACAATGTAAATAATGTACATAATACCTCATCACAGAAATATAGACAGATACTACTTTCCTTCTTTTTCTTTTTTTTCTTTTATTTTCCTTCTGTCTGTAGTAGGGTTTATTTCTCATGCTTTTTTATGTCTTTGTTTTCTTTCACCATTCTCTTTCTTTTTATTGATTTCTTAGTCTCATTCTTTTTTTCTTTTCTTTGTTTGTCAAATTACTCAACTATTTTATCGGTGAAATAATGTTCATTGTGCCGGGAGTGATGAGAATTACTCAAGTATTGAGAAAACTCTAAGAATTAGGAAATCCCGAAAGCTGATATAAACTATAAGCCGATCAGTATTATAGAGAAATTTTGTTTTGTCAGGCATATGCTGTATGCATATTATATTTCTTAATATGGCTTCTTATATATTCAAATGTATGAAACCTTTAGATGATTTCAATAAAAGACAGACGTTCAACAATCGTCATAATATTAATGAAGCCATCAATGGACTTTATCACCGTTTTAAAGAGTTACAACTTACTGCTAAATGGATTAAAATGAAAATATACAACTAAGGAGAGGTGGGAAATATTTAAAGTATAATTCTTTGAATAATTGGTGGTTCTTACTGAACAAATTCGTCTACATTATATAGATTTTTAGCATTTAATATTTTTCCAATAAAATGGATAACAGCGGACCGGTAAAGTTACAAGATGTATTTATCTTTGTAATACAACATTCAACTTCTAAGATATAGCCATTTAAATTTATTAATAATAACTTATGGCAATCTCTTTTTTAGTATGCCGCACAAATGTATATTTATAAATAAATCCAAAAGATATAAGCAACAGAAAGATACATTTCATTAACACAATATCACATTGGCGTGCATAAAATATTGTTTATTAATTTTATTGTATGACCGTCATCAAACAAGTGACCGAAAATTTTTAAAAATGTTCTGTTTCGAACGTAACGTCCCCATCATCAGTTTATATTACCTTTCAACGTTGAAACAGCGGCTGTCGTAAGATCAACGAGGTTAAGCAATGTCGACCCTGGTCAGTACCTAGATAGGTGACCGTTTAGAAATACCAGCTACTGTAAGCCCGAATGTGCTTCTGGCCTAATGGATAACAGATCAGAATTAGAAATCACAGATCCGAGTTCCAATTTAGGTTTGATTTGTTATATTCGCTTTCGAGTAAATACCTCAGGCAAAGTTATGAATCTTCCTCTTCTGTCTCCAGCTATGGGTTAATCAGTAAGACGTGTACCAATAAAACATTATTATTCTCGCAAAATTTGAACAATCTAAAAATATTTACTGGCTTTAATTAATCTGCAGATGGTTGATAAATCGTAAAAAATGAAATCAGTCAATCCATTTCTTGCTTTCCAATTAATTTTTTTTTGTTGAATATTGTTTACCTATGTCATATGCATCCCAATTAATGATTGGTCTGTTTAATTAATGATTGCTTCTGTCGGATTAACAGCTGTAGAGGCTCGAGTCCAGTTAGGTAGCAACGAGTCAATAATAAAGCGTTGGCATGTAAGCATATACTTATTAGCTTATCAGCTAATTATCCAAACCGTTACTTGGAAACGTGTTTATCCAAGAAATTACACTAATTCCTTGCAATTATGTTAACACCTTCATAAAAATTGGAGGGACTTAATATTTTAATGCTTACAATACTAGTAAAAGAAATGGTTTCTATTTCTGCTACATTATTCTGTGTTGAGGATGAAGAAAATTCCATTGAAAGACTCTAGGACTTGTCACAAATCCATCCATTTGGTTTATTATTTTCGTATACTGCTGCGACAAGTTATGTATTTTTGCTTGTCACTTTTATTTAAAGATAGTATTTGTCACTTTATTTTCATTCACAACACCAGCTGCTTGAAATATTTATATTATTCCAACTGTTATCCTCATCATTGCCATATTCACGGCGTTTCTGTCGTTGTTTGCTCCGGCCTTCTTCAGGTGATTGGAATTTAGGGTTCTGTTCAAAATTTCAATCAGCTGAATAAGGCCGGAGTGAACAACGACCGAAACTTTGTGAATATGGCAATGAAGATAAAGATAACAGTCCGAATATTGTAAATAATGCAAGTAATCATAATACCTCATCTCAGAGATATAGAGGCCGAAACGTTGTGAATATGGCAATGAAGATGAGGATAACAGTCGGAATAATGTAAATAATGCAAGTAATCATAATACCCTATCTCAGAGGTATAGAGGCCGAAATGTTGTGAATATGTTAATGAAGATGGCGATCCCAGTCCGAAAAATGTAAATAATGCAAGTAAACATAATCCCTCATCTCAGAGATATAGACAGATGCTGAAAACAAATTCAAATCTCCTGAAGAAGGCTGGAGCGTACAACGATCGAAAAGTTGTGAATAGGGAAATGAAGATGAGGATAACATTCAGAATAATGTAAATAATGCAATTAAAATAATACCTCATCTCAGTGATATAATGGCCGAAACGTTGTGAATAGGGAAATGAAGATGAGGATAACAGTCCGAATAATGTAAATAATGCAATTAAACATAATACCTCATCTCAAAGATAGAGAGAGGCAGACAGCTGATTGAAATACTAACATTCGGAGCTTATCAGTTGATCTATCCCCTAAGGAAGCTCTTAGTGTTCAATACGTCAGGAACTGACTGGTAACATTTAATACGTTAAAAACTAAACTAGTAACGTTTAATTTTCACAAAACAGTTGCTAATTTCCAGTCAAGATGTGCCATTATACACCCAATGGGAACACAAACTTGTGCGTCTACTGGGACAAACTCACTTCACCCCAAGGAAGGCAAGAAAATCACTAACATGCAAGGGGTTATTAATTTATTTATTTTTTTTTTTTTAGTTTTTTCTTTAAGCGTTTCACCCCAAGCAAGGCTGGAAGCCACTAGCACGCAGGGGGTTACAGAGGATATGGAACGGGAGCAGATAGGAGTGATAGAGGAAAGGATTGAGGAAAAGGATAGTGGATAGATTAAGGCCACTGGAGATGTCGATTGACATTATATTTGAATAGTTGGAGATTATAGTTATCAGGGAAACAGGAAAAGGCGAGAGGTGTGACATATATAGCTACTAGAGTAGAAGAGACGGCTACATTTAACAGTTTCAACGGTGAAAGTGTTAGAGTAGGATGCCAGCCTCGTAGGGCGCTTGGATTCCTGAAGTCTGGGAACCAGCGAAAGGAGAGCATCGGAGCAATTACATTGAAAGTATTTGTAAAAAAGACAGAGGGAGGCGACGGCGCGTCTGTGAGAGAGCGACTGCAGACGAGATGCCAGATCAGGGTGAATTACATTGCATGTCCGTCTCTGGATCTTATCAAGAACCTTGAGACAAACAGAAGGGGCTCCAGACCATATATGTCAGCAATAACCCATGCAAGGGCGAATGGTTGATTTGTACATCTGAAAGATCGATTCCAGGGATAAAAAGTTCCCGGCGCATCACAGGGAGCCAACTTTCCTTGCGGTGGACGAAGCAATTGACTCAATGTATTTGTTCCATCTTAGGTCAGCAGACAATTTGAGACCGAGCAGCCACAGAGAGGTGCTCTCGAGAAGTTGAGCGTCAGACATTCTAATGGGGGGCAGGGAAGGATCTCTCTGGTGATTAATAGAGAGCTTTGTTTTTGAGGCGTTAATGTTAACCAGCCAATTTCTGCCCCAGTTCACAACCGATTGGAGGTCCTTTTCGAAACAAACGGCCAGGTTAGTTTTGTCAGCGACACTAGATTTGTTTTTGAGGCAAACTAGATTTGTTTTTGTAGTGTCGTCCGCGTAGATGCCTACTTGAGAATCTATGGCGTCCGGAAGATCGTTGATGAAGATAAGGAAAAGAGTAGGGCCAAGGATAGAGCCTTGGGGAACACCTGCGTTCGTGGGATAGGAGCTGGAGGAGAATCCGTTGAGAACCACCTTCAATTCACGGTTTGACTGGAATGATTGTATTCAGTCAAACAATCGACCTGTAATACTATAACCAAGGAGCCTGCGAAGAAGGCCGGCATGCCAAACCCTATCAAAAGCTTTGGAGATGTCTAGAGCCACGGCACGAGCTTCTCTGTCATTTTGAAGGGCTTGGTAGACAATTTCAGTGATGGTCGTATGCACATCAGCTGTAGATCGGGCAAAGCGGAAAAGATATTGCTTATTTGAGAGCAGATCGTGGGATGTAAGGTGGTAACCACTTCGGCGTTGATTAAAGTTTCGAAGACTTTGCTGAAGAGGGGTAGTATACTGATAGGACGGTAATTAGAAGAGTCAGAGGGGTCACCAAAGTTCTTAAAGACAGGAACAATCGATGAGGACTTCCAGCCGTCTGGAAAACAAGATTCCTTGAGGCAGTAGTTATATAATTTGGAGAGGGCGGGCGCCAGTTCAGGCGCACATTTCTTCAAGACAATGGCTGTTATCCCTTCTTCACCACTAGCCTTGTTGGGGTCTAAATTAGAGATAATGCCCAATACCAATGACAGGGTTATGTGCAAGTCGCTCAATAGGGTCTCAGTTCTAAGTGAGAAATTGGGTATGGGTACACCGGAAGAGTTGAGCGTTGAATTGAATGAAAATTTCCGAGCAAAGCATTCAGCCTTGTCGGCAGAGGAGCTCAAACTGAGTGAACAAAGGAGGTATGGAGGGTTTGCTATTGTTAAGTACGCTCTTGCAGAGACGCCAATAATCCTTGGAGCTGAACTGTGATATAATATATGATAAAACATTATTAATGAGCAAGAAAAATAAAATAAACGAAATGAAGACGGAAAATAATGATTTATAAATTTCAATCGACGCTAATGGAAACTATCAATGAAAGCCTATTGTTTCCTGAATGGAAACAGCTAATCTCATATTTACCATTTATAAGGTATTAAGATTTTGTAAATAATTCTGATGTTGGCAAATAATATAAGATTAATTTTTGTCGTGGAGGTATCAGATTATATTGAAATTTAATCCAATATCGATGCATTATTGTTATCAACCCAATTATGCAAACATTAAGTTGCCACGCGTCTGATACTGTGTATTTATTTGCGCATTTGTCTCTGGGAAAACGAGCGAAAAGAAAGAAGAGTAATTCGTGGCTGAACCCTAACAGCTTGTTATCTGGACATAATGGATAGATTTTCGACCCGTTATTTGCTTGAAGCTTTTCCACGCCATTTTCTTAGCGAATCTCTATCCGACCCAGAGACAAATCTATATCAGGATATATTCCCGGTGGAAGAACATCTAGTTTCCAATTCAAAGGTGGGCATCACATTGAATAATGACTCCATTGCATTATATTGACTTTGGCTTACGCTGATAAGAAATAAAAATGCAGTAAAGTTAAATTGCGATAGGACGACGTAAAATCCCTCTCCACAAAACCTAAACCATATCAATAATGTTAGTTTTCTTTAACGGATTTGAGTTTTAAGTATTTTCGTCTGCAGTACGAGGCAAGATTTTGAATGAAAAAGCGTAACTTTCAAACTCTAAATGCTTAATATGAATGAAAAGGTTGATCAATATTACTAATATTATTATCTTAGGAACCCACAGCCCGGACATCAGCGCATATGTTTTGATTATATTGGTGAAGGCTTTGTGCAGAAACAACCACACTTTTTGAAGGGCTATGATCCAAACGACACTCCGCAGGTTTTGGATCCCTTCTCTTAGACAAGATTCCTTCTATTTACTCATAGCTGAAGGGAGAAGAAAATTAATATATTTCCCACATAATGGATTCGAACTCGGCTCGCCAATTCCTCAATCCGAGTCTCTATCCACTAAGCCACGAATATTATTTATAATATAAGTTTAAGGATCGATATGAAATTTATCTGACAGGACGCAAGGGTAAAACATAAAGGAGTGTTATTGAAGTAATTGTTTCCGATTTGATTTCTTCAAACGCAATAAGAAATGGTTTTACTAAAATCCATATCAGGAATGAACAAAGGATATAAATGTTATGGAATCCAATGCCGTTGGATCAATTGATAGAGTCTAGGATTGAGGTAAATGAAGAACCGAGTTCCAGTCGAGCTTATTACGTTCACTTATGTGCTAATACATTTGGGAAAGATATGAAATTCATCTTTTCTCCCAGCTATGGATAAATTGCTAGGCAGACATGGTTCTATATCCGTGGGTGGCAACCTATCTAGGAGAATGAAAGGTTATGAATTCAAAACTAACCTGGGGAGGGTTAGGCTATCTTATAACATTGTCTTTGCATATTTTTGTGATATTTTTTCTCTGGGTGACTCTATCTAAATTAAATGTTTCTCAGGAAGATAATAGATTTACTTTCACAGCCATGAAAATAAACTAAAAACGTAATACGATCTTTCAAGTTAATAACATCTTAAGACTTCAAAGTTATTTACAACAGGAAGCATAAATATTCAACATGGCCATAAGTATTGGAGAGGAAGTAAAGGCTTGAAATCCCCCACAATAAAGCGAAGTAAAGTTAAATCCCTTGACAGCTAGAATTGATGCTGTAACAATTTGGTAAGCCGGAGAAATATAATAAAATACTTTTGATAAGATCATGTTCTTCAAAGCTGCTTTTAATGATTTTATTTTTAAAAATTTTCTTAGTAATTACCTAATTAATATTTAAGTATATAATACCTAAGCATTGGACATTTTCTAATTTTTGTTAAAAATACGTTAGAATCATTAAATGTATAATACCTAAAAACCAGGCGCTCACTAAGGCTTTAAATCTTTTTCCAGAAATAATGCGAGATATAACTTAATCCATTGACTACCAGACTTGGTGCTCATAAAATTTGGTAATTCGGAGAAGATATTAAAATAATTTTGCTAAAATGGTTTATGTGTGTGAAAGCTGCTTTTAAGGATTCAATTTCTTTTTAAAAATACCTTCGAAACGTTTAACTTCCGAAATAAATGTCAATTTTCTAATAGCAAAATATAAAATAGTGGTTTTTAAATGATAGATCATGAACATATAGCTATATCCAAGCAGGAAAGAGTTGGCAACGAAGTCGAAAATAAGCGAGAAGGAAAAGGCATCTTATTAATTGCCGTTGCATTTATTCATTTTTTATGGAACTTATTTTAGCAGCATTAGTTACACACACACGCACACACACATATGTATATATGTATACACACATATATATATATATATATATATATATATATATAAACACACACACACGTATATATATATATATATATATAAATATATATATATATATATATATATATATATATATATATATATATATACAGAGTGTTCTTCACAAGTAAATGTAGCATAACATGTAAATGAACAAAATCACAGTTACATATATGTATGTATATATATATAAATTTAGAAGGAAATTATTATATATATATATATATATATATATATATATATATATATACATATACATACATACATATATTATAAATAAATTATATCATATATATATGTATATATATATATATATATATATATATATATCGTGTGTATGTTGATTTGTGAAAATGTGTGCATCTTATTGCGTGCATAATAATACGCATAAACATATATAGATAATATAAAGGAAACAGAAATATATTTTTTTTCTTATTGTGAATCGGTCTGACTATAATAAAAAAAAACTGATTCTCGAACTCTAATTGTAGCGATCTCAAAACGCCCGAATTTAGTACAATAAATGTTGTTTACCACAAAGTTCTCACCCGTTGTTGAAAATGAGCGCGTTAGTCGAAAGTACTTGAATATAAACAAGACTACGAAAGTATTTGAATATAATCAAAAACTCGTTCGAAAATTGGAAAGATTTAAATTTGAAAATTGGAAAGTTATAATGAAAAAGATGAATCAACAGACCTTAATAAAACTAGTTCTTAGATAGATAGATAGATAGATAGATATGTACATACTACAAAGTAGATAGATAGATAGATAGATAGATAGATAGATAGATAGATAGATAGATAGATAGATATGAGCAGACTACAAAGAAGTTAGAGAAATAGATAGATATGAACAGAATGCAGAGTAGATAGATAGATAGATAGATAGATAGATAGATAGATAATGAACAGACTACAGAGTAGATAGATAGATAGATAGATAGATAGATAGATAGATAATGAACAGACTACAGAGTAGATAGATAGATAGATAGATAGATAGGTTTAATTAATGACGACTGATACGTTACTGAGAATAACCTTTTTATTCAATTTGTTTTATTTTCCTATAACAGTTTTCTTTTCTGAACAGAAAATGTGTGTAAAAACTGTCCAAATGATCTATATATTAGAGCGCTTTCGGCTATTCTATTAATCATTGTTAGGGGTGATTTTGTTAAAATTGAATATATAGATTTTTATTTACAGAGTGATTTTATGTATGATGAACTCGTCTTATGTATTATAAATTATAGTCAAACAGGAGAGTCCATCATACATAAAATAGGGAGTTACTTTTCAATTACCCTCTATGTATACTTATCGGTATATGAAATAAAAAATGCTTAATCGCAAATACCCAGTTAGTTATCTTTAATGAAACTCTGATATAAGAGGCATTGCAGCCAAATTACACAATCATATATATATATATATATATATATATATATATATATAGATAGATAGATAGATAGATAGATAGATAGATAGATAGATAGATTATACTGCAATCAAAACCATGACTTGACAAGACACCAGCAATATTGAAACAAAATATCTATATTTGTAACAATGTTATAACATGTTTATATTATAAATTATGAATAAATACTATATATATATATATATATATATATATATATATATATATATATATATATATATATATATATATATATATACATATATGGTCCCCACAGACAGACTGTTTCGCTGTATCACAGCTCCTCGGTGTGGCTAGACATCGGATTGCTTGAAGCCAGGATATATATATATATATATATATATATATATATATATATATATATATATATTTGTATTTTTCTTACCTATACTATAGCTCTGACGGCGTGAAAAGTGAAAAAATTCAGATAATGCAATTTATAAATAAAAATATTAGACAAACGGATATCTGGAAAAGAAAAATCAATAACAAAAGAAAAGAAATCCATACTGCTTAACAATAATCAAGCTGCATCGCAATGGGTAGCTAACATATAAAACAACGACAGAATAGCTAAGTTGAACGTAAAAGTATTCAACACAGTAATTAGAGCAAAATTAAAATACCTAATGAGCCAGAACCTATCTACCTTGGTTTCACCTACCAGATCTTCAGTATAATTCAGAAATAGCCTGATTGTATCCTAGGTGAAACTAGGTAAAATAGTTGTTTTTTCTTTTTAATACATATATATATATATATATATATATATATATATATATATATATGTGTGTGTGTGTGTGTGTGTGTGTGTGTTAATCATCCAGCACCGGAATATCTAGGTAAAAGAAAAACATCGAGAGAGTTACAGAACTGATAGGCAAAAAGTTCTCAATACAATAATTAGAGCAAAAGTTAGAATACCTAATGAGTCAGAAGCTCTCTATCTTGGTTTCCCCTACTAAGTCTTCAGGTGAAACCTAGGTAGATAGGTTCTGACTCTTTTGGGTATTCTACACACACACACACACACACACACACATATATATATATATATATATATATATATATATATATATATATATATATATATATATATATATATTAGAGCAATTACAGCTGGTTGACTCTCAATACTATTGCAGCCTGTTTTGTTGCATTTTAGCACATACTGTGTTAAGTTCATTTACATTTGTGGAATCTATACACAGTGTTCCCTCTAGCGGTGGTTTCATGTGCTCTTTTGATATTGTGTCTTTATTTACCCGTGTCCATTTGTTAGAGATAGTGGAGATTTGTTGTGATATGTTATATTGCTCTTCTCTACGTCCTCCGGATTTTTCTGAGGTTATATTTAGAGAACTTATGAAGTTCGCCACGACGTCTGTAGAGTTGAGCTTTGGTGATATTATGTATCGTCAAATAGACGGTGTAGCGATGGGATCGCCTTTGGGTCCTACGCTTGCTAATATTTTTGTTGGTTTTCATGAGGTTTTACTGCTTTCATAAAATTAATCGACCTCTGATGTATCATTGGTATGTTGATGATATTTTCTGCCTCTTTGATAATGAGGGTGAAACCAATACCTTTTCTCTGTATTAAATTCTGTTCATTCGTCCTTAGAATTTACCGTAGAAAAGGGAGTCTAATTGTTGTCTTCCTTTTGGATGTTTTGGTCCGTAGAGGTGATGATGGCTATTGGACTTCAGTATTTAGGAAGGCTAACTTTTAGGTTTATATGTCCGTTGGGACTCTTTTTGTCCACGTCAACGAAAAATTAATTTAATTAGAACGTTGACTTTTCGAGCTCTTTAAATTTGTTCAAATTCTTCCTCTACGGTGAATTGGATTTTATAAAATGACTCTTTCTAAAAATGGGTATCCGTTTGACATTTTGGATTCCATTATGCATGATGTCATTGATAAATTTAGTAAGTATAGACCGTATGTTGTTAAGAAATGTCAATTTATTTACGACTTCCTTACATTGGCAGAGAAGGTGAAAAACTAGCAAGGCGAATTTCATATTCCGTTAGTAAGTGTTTTATGCTGCTAATGTGAGAGTAATATTTTTACTCGACCAATTCTTTCTTCCAGGCGCAAGGATTTTCTGCCTCCCTTTCATATTAATTCAGTTATATATAAATTTAAATGTGGCAGCGGATGTGACTACATAGGCAGAACGTCTCAGCGTTTGGATTTTAGAATTAAACAACATTTACCCCCCAGAATTTTAAATCCGGCCGCTAACAAAAGCCAACTAGTGAATACATCCGGGTCATCTATATGCGGAACACGCTATAACTTCAGCAGGAATGTGTTGCTGGTTTGAGTGTTGACTGTTTTTCCATTCTGGCGAAGTCACACTCTGCATATCATTTGAAGGTTCTTGAGTCCATTTACATCAAGTCCACGCAGGCCGTTTCTCTGTAAGCAGAGAGATTGCTTGTTGGGCTTGAATGTGATTGGGCTCTAGTTCTTCTATCATATATAATTTTTTTCTCTCCTTTCCCCTCATTGAATTTTTTTTTTTTTTTTTCTTTTAAGTTTATGATTAAATAATCCCAGTGTATCAAACTTGAGGAGTACTGGGACGAAACCGGTTGTTTGTTTTAGTTCTTAGTTTTCATAATTATGTCCTTTACATTCCGCTTATTCCTTGCCATTATAAAATTTTGTACCTGTAAGAATCTTTTCAAATATATATATATATATATATATATATATATATATATATACAACGTAACCAAAAAAGTTATGTCCGTTTTTTGATTAGTCATTCAATGAAGTTGAAATATATACGAAATGCGTTATAAGCCGGACAGCTGTGAGAAGGATGGAAGTGTCTTGAGATCTCGTTCGGGGCTGTTTGCTTTACGACTTCAAAGTGGGCTTATCAGCAGCTGCATCAAGCCGCCGTATATGTCAAGCGTTTGAGGATAGTGATGTGGATGAACGTACTGCAAGGCGTTGGTTTCGAAAATTCAAGTCGAGAGATTTGTCTCTCCATGATGACCCTCGCAGTGGGACGACCACAGGTCTTGAATGACGGAGTCCTGAAGGTGGCCATTGAAGAGGGCAGTAGTCTAACGTGTGGTGAACTTGCAAGACAGTTCAACGTTTCCGATGAAACAGTTAGACTTCACCTGCACCGCCTAGGTAAGACGTACAAACTGAGCACGTGGGTTCCGCAAACGCTCTTGGAGATCAACAAGGGAAAACGAGTGGCAGCCTGCGTATTGCTGCTTTCTCGCCATCCTTATTCAATCGAGTGCTTACCAGTGATGAAAAGTGGATTCTGTACGAAACTCCCAGGCGTTCCAGACGTTGGTTGTCTCCTCAGGATGCTGTCCCTCACACCACAAGACCGCCTATTCACCCACGCACGATTATGCTTTGTGTCTGATGGACAGGTCTTCAAGTGTTTCATTATGAACTGCTACCAACGGGACAAACGGTCACTGGAGACCTATACTAGTAGCAATTGAAACGTGTGCAACAGACATTGCGCCAGAAGGAGCCAGCACGGGTGAATCGCAAAGGTGTGCTTTTCCTCCATGACTACGCCAGGCCGCATGTCGCACGTGTGGTCAGGGATACCATACAGCAACTTGGATGGGAGACTTTGTGCCATCTATCTTATTCACCTGACCTTGCGCCATCCGATTACCACCTCTTCTACTCCCTGGATAATCATCTTCGTGGGAAATCCTTCACCAATGAAGCAGGCTTGCGCAAAGCCCTCGCGGACTTCTTTGAGTCAAAACCCCCGAGTTCTACCGCAAGGGCATTGAACAGCTGGAGACACCTTGGCAGAAGGTGCTGGATGCAGATGGCGATTACTTCGAAGACTGAATATAAGTTACACATACTGTGAAGCGTTTTCTTTTTTTCGTTTAAAAACGGACAGAACTTTTTATTACCTTATATATATATATATATATATATATATATATATATATATATATATATATATATATATATACATTTCTACATATTTGACCATGATGGGAATTCCAGTCATTATTCTTTAAAATCTTGTTCTATACTTTGACAAATATACATAAAAATATTAATAAAGTTTAACAAAAGAACTATTTATTAGAAAAATGTGTAGCCTTAGTAATTTTAAATGCACACTTTAATTAAATTTAAACGACATTAGTAATTCAATATTTATACAGAATAAGACGTGTACACATTGTGACGTTTAATTACTTTCCCATAAATAAAGCCCAAGACTACGCGTTTATCACATTGTTCATACGTGATTTTGACACAATTTTTCTGCCATTCCTGCAGCAGATAAGATATCCCAAAGATTCTAATTAGATTGAAATCTAAACTTTTGGTAGAACATGCTATAAATCTGACGTTTTCTACTTCAAAAATTGCTTTATCTTATTCATATAATTATTTCGTACTCTAAAAACTTAGATGCCGTCCTACACGATAAATATAATTCAGGAATGAACATAACACATTTTCATTCATTTACAATATTCCAATCAGCTATCCTGCGTAAATTGTTGCTATCGAATGACTTCAGTTGCTTTCTGCAAGTACCACTAAACATATGCAGTGGACTATGATAATTTTTTAGCCACCCTTGATTACAGGAATTTTGTCTTGTGCAATAACATCTTTTCTTTTTGTCAGACAGTAGCGTGTTACTAAAACTCTATTCTCATTTATGAACGATACTTGACATATATTTTGCAATTAAAGTTCTCGCAAGTAAGGAAATTGGTGAATTTCAACGAGGGCAAATAATAAGATGGCATCAGTGTGGTAAGTCAAATAGAGAAAGTACTAGATTTTTCCAGATTAATCATCAAACGGTTAATAATATTGTCAAGAAATTTAATGAAGAAGGTTATTGTCTTGTGGAACAATGTTCAGGAAGACCAAGCATCGTGTCTGAGCGAACGAAAAGAGCGTTGAAGAGGGAAGTCATCAGAAACCGTCGTCAGAGCCTCAAAGATGTCGCCAACAGCATGTAAATGTCGCCATATGCGGTAAGAAAAAGCTCTAAAAGAGCTTTCAAAGAAGATTTGCAAGAAAGAAGCCCTTCATTTCAGAGGTTAACAGGAAGAGGCGTATCGACTGGACGAGAAAATTCCAGAGCAAAGATTATGAATTTTGGTAGTCTGTAATTTGGTCAGATGAAAGTAAATTCTGCTAATATTCGAATTCGAAACAGGTTTATGTTTGGAGAAATTAGAATGGCATATGGAACACTGAATGTCTGCATGTGACCGTGAAACATAGAGGGATTGGAGTAATTGTGTGGGGAGCTGTCTGGTATGGACCGAAATCGGAACTGATTCTTGTTAACGAGCAATTGAATGGTCCAAAATATTGTCAGATATTAGAGAAGGGACTACCTCCACTATTTGAAACCAATCAGATTGACAAGAATATCTACCTTTTTGAAGAAGATGGAGTGCCATATCATACGATCAAAATAGCAAAGTCCTTGAAGTCACTGCTACGGGTAGCCCAAAACCCTGACATGAATCCAATAGAGTACGTTTGGGAGCATTTTGACCGGAGACTTCAAGAGCGTGCAACCAAAATCACGTCAGTGGTAATCCTTAGTGACATTTCTAAAGGAGTGGCAAAATGTGGCTCAGTTGATTGTTGATAACTTGATCAAATCCATGAAAAATCGTATACAAGCACTGACACTAGCAAATGGAGGACTTACTCCATACTAGTTCCAAATACTTTTTGTTTATGTTGAATATGGATTACGTAATTAAATTTTGAAATTGGACGTAGTTTATTTCTCCTGGCTAAAACTTTTCTCTGGTCACTGTACATGACATAATCATACAGTGTGCATTAGTGCACAATTAATATATAAGTGTACTGTTCTAAAACATCACTAAATCCACACCATACATCAAGTATGTAAATGTTGTTAACCATTGCTGTAATTGCAAGATGATCCTGCCCACCATTAGATAAATCAATATCATAGAATCTCTTAAATTTTTCCAATGGTTTCAATACCGTCACCTTCACAAGCATTTGATTAAAAAATCTCAAGTTAAAATTAAATTCTTGTAACTTTAATTATAATAATGGACTAGTATAAAATAACCGTTATTAAAAATGTAATTTGAAGGGTATCATTTACAATTAATTCAATACAATATTCTATGAACAATTTAATAACTTTACACACATACGAGTAAACAACGGATTATTTATGTCGTCGACAAAAATATTAAATGAACTTCACAATAATAACATTATTCTCTTGCAAAAAAATGCCGGTAATTTGTAAAGTGAGATGAACATTCAGTAGATCATTAAACATCAATATCTATTGCTTGATGAATGCAATATATATATATATATATATATATGTTTGTATATATATATGTATGTATGTGTGCATGTGTATGTATAGATATATATGTATATATATATATATATATATATATATATATATATATATATATATATATATATATATATATGTGTATATATATATGTATATACATATGTGTCCATATATATATATATATATATATATATATATATATATATATATATATATATATTATATTTGAAATGGACTAAGTGCGAAAATTATTTTGATATATTTTATTGTTATACGTTATTTATATAGACACAAATATTTAAGTAAATGCTGTGTTTAAAATATACAAATCGAACCTGTATTCTCCAGGGAATCTATGTCCTACCTGTAACTTATACGGAACTGTCATATAGACCGACGCTTCCTTCGTAACTAAATTTGCATAGCACGCCAGACTATATGATGGTTACGTCTAGAATACAGGTTTGACGTTAATACTCTTTATTATACACAGTGAATTTACTTAAATATTTGTGTCCATATATATATATATATATGTATACATATATATATATATATATATATATATATATATATATGTATGTATATATATATATATATGTGTGTGTGTGTGTATGTATTTTATATATGTTGATATATATATGTGTGTGTGTATAAATTCACTGATATTAAGCGTTTTTTGCAATAAGTACTCACATATATAATACGCATGAAATATATATATATATATATATATATATATATATATATATATATATATATATATATATATATATATTTTTATACATATTTATATATATATATATATATATATATATATATATATATATATATATACTACGCCCGTACAGATAGTAGGACGCCCATGGCTAAGATACAAAGACAAGCTGAAAAGCAACTTGTCAGCAGTCAATATACCACATAAAACCCTTGAGCGCTTAGCCTTGGAGCGGGTAGAATGGAGACCAACGTGTTTTAGTGGACTCAGCAATTTTCATTATACTTCTGTGAATCATTTTCAAGAAGCGAGAGCAAGTTCTAGAAGGTCAGCCAATCTAACAGTGATTTCATCTCACAATCTTCACACTTGCTTTATATGTGGCCTTCTTTTGTAAATCACTAGGGGTCATAAATGCCACTTAAGATTATTGCACAAACTTTTATAATTGAATCAGTAAGCTGTCAGATCCTCATACGTCGAAACCGACGGGAGAGTCCATTTTATATATATATATATATATATGAATAAAATGACAATAGGAAAACTGGTAATTGCTGACGCGTTTCGTCCAATGTGGACTTTATCAAAATCAAAATTTTTTTTTCGTATTTTGCTTTTGACAAAGTCCACATTGGAAGAAACGCGTCAGCAATTAAAGTTTTCCTATTGTCATTTTATTCATAAATATTGTCTTCTACTGGTTAAATCGGAGAAATTTTCATATATATATATATATATATATATATATATATATATATATATATATATATATTTATATATATATGAGCAGGTTTTTGATTTACCACACCAAGACAAAATAGATTTAAAAATAAGGATAATAATTTTATTATTAAAATTGATACAAAAGTATCACTTTTAAAAATAGGATTTAAGGTGCTTTTCGACCGACACTTTCTCGTCGGCAATGTAAAACAAAGATTCTGATAAGAAAATTTTTTTTATAAGCAATTGATTCCATGAAATCAAGTGACCATTATAGGCGTTTAGATGGAAGTAAAAAATATTACTAAATATATTTCTAGTCAGACAGTAGTTTCCGCGGATAGGGCCAATCTATATTTCATCTCCCGTTGTCTAGACAAGTAAAGCAGAGGAATTTTTCTCTTGTCTTAATAATCTCCATCCTTTTCTAAAATATGCAATGGAGATAGAAAAGAATAATTAACTTCCTTTCTAAGACGTATTGGTAGAGAAAACAGCTGTGAGCTTTCTTACCAGTGTTTACCATAAACCAGTTTACCAGTGTTTACCATAAACCCACTTTTTCTGGGCTTTACTTAACTTGGGATTATTTTAAATCCAAATCCAGGTAAATTAATCTTATTAGTTCTCTTACTCATCATGCATTGGTGTTGTCGTCTGCGTGTAGATTCGACGCCGAGCTAAAGAAAATTAAACAGCTTTTATTAATGAACCGTTACCCCGAATGTGACACCTACCATTGAACAAAAGATCGTTAAGTTCAAAGAGATTAAGAGAGATAGTCCTTCTAAGTGTCCTGTTTATGTGAGACACGCGTGGAATGGTCCTGGGAGTCAAACATATGCTGACAAAACTTCTAACTCTATTAAATGGTATTTCAATGCCATTATAGTCCGAAGTATTTTTACAACTATAAAGGCTTATCCCCCTTGCCATAATGATGTCTTGTCTGTCAATCAACAAAGTTTGGTAATGTATCAATATATGTCGATGTGAGAACAGCTATGTGGGCAAGACCATCTAGAGTTTGGAGATTAAGATCGCCCAGCATGTCCCGGGCCAGGTGCAAAGACACGAGCCTCTGACATCCGGGCGTTCGCAAATTCATCAGTCTGTGATCGGTGAGCACCTTTTAAATTCTGTTGCTTGCAGGACGAATTATTCTCCTGATTTCTTTTCTGTCATGTCCAGGGATAGGATAGGACGAGGCTCCATTTAGACATCTTGGAGTCTATTATTATTAACATGCAGCGTCCTGTCCTGTGTAGACAACGGGAGATGAAATATAGGTTAGCCTTTTCGCGGAAAATATTGCCTGACTTGGAACATATTTAGTAATATTTTTCTCCTCGCCTGTAAATGCCTATTGGCTAATTGATTTCTTAGTATCATTTGTTGATTTTTCTTTTCTTATCATCATCTTTGTTTTATATTAGCGGCAATTCTGTTTCTGTGGAAGTGTCAGCCGAAAGGCGCTAAAATCCTATTTTTAATCGTGATTCTTTTGTATCTACTTTAATAATAATATTATGATCCTTGTCCTTGAAGCTACATATATATATATATATATATATATATATATATATATATATACTGCGTCTAGAGATTATATGCAAAAGAAGTATTGTCAAATATTTTATGTAAAATTCATAGAAATGTGTTATCCAATGAAATAATTTGTACTATTATGTATAGCGAGTAAGCATGAAAGCAATTAAGTCCTAATTTTCAATTTCAGATTCATATTTAGTATTTTTTCAGTAATTATAGCAATTTGCAGTGTCAAGAGATTATTTGCAAGAACTAGTATTTAGTATTATGGCTCGTAAAAAAGAACTAACAATGAATGAAAAGAACTATATAATCAAAGAAATTAGCAAATTCGCTTCAAATTTCTAAAGATTTGAAAAGGGATCATCGAACAATCAAGAAAATATGTCAAACGGGAATTCAACCAAGGAAACAAAGTCTCAGGCTGAATTCAGGAATTTAACAAAGCGAGATCTATCACATATTCGAAGAGAATTAATAAGAAACCCATATGCGTCAAGTGCGTTCATATTTGAGGCCGTTGGGCTCCCGTGATGTCAAGGGAAACAAGGTGTAAAGCATTAAGGCAGTTTGCTGATGTAAAAAAATCAAATAAAGAAACCCATTTTAACAAAAAAACATAAGGAAAGAAGATTGCAGTTGTCAAAAAAATACATGAAAACTGATTTCAGTTTGCTAAATCCTGGTTGAAAGAAAAGGAATTTGTTGAAGATTCTCTTATGACTGGCCTTCAAATAGCTGTGACTTGAATCCCACTGAGAACCTGTGGAGCATCCTCAAGAGAGATATTTATTCTAATGAAAGGCAATTCAACAGCAAGTGTGACCTCTGGGAGGCAGTTAAAATTAAGGCAAACAACTTACCAGCCGCTAAAATTGCAAATCTAACATCAGATATTGGCAATAGGCTGCTAAGAGTTATTGAAAAGAAAGGAGCATTTGTGCAATAAATTTTAGGAGGTTCTTATTATTTTTTGGTTAATATATCTTTTATTTTTAAAATATTTTTTTTAATGTTTTTTCCTTTAAGAAATTGACGAATTTGTTCTAAAAAATTTTCATATTATTTTTTTTACATTAGTTTTACAAGGTATAATAATATAAAACTATAAAATGAAATAGTTGCAAATAAACTACTGACAGTCAAATTAGTCTGTTTTGTTTATTTAGTAATTTTTTTCCAACCAAAAACAATAGTTTTCTATATCACTATATATCTAAGTTAATAATATTGAATAATAGGACTTTTAACATTAAAGATGGAACTCTTTATACCAATATATAACTTGCATATAATCTCTAGACGCAGTTTATATATATATATATATATATATATATATATATATATATATATATATATATATATATATGGATTCGACATTCGATATGAGGTTCCGACGACCACAAAATAATTTTCTGTATGCCTATGGAACTAATTAGATGTAGTTGTCAAAAAATCAACACAATGATTTGTTTCAAATGGTGAAGGCTTGTGTCGGACCATCCACACTTTTGGGATCTGTCGATAAAAAAAAATAACGGTGCAAAAGACTTACCACGGAAAATCCGAACGACAGTCCCCATGTGTTATTAACGCGGAGTTTAACCTCTCCGGATCACAGTTAATATATGCCAGTACACGCCTCTCGACAGACACCTGCAATATAATGACTGGTTTAAGGTACCGTGAGATTTCCTTCTCAACTGAAATCTTTTTTATCGTGAAACTAACACTAAAAGGATTGCTAACCAAAGCTCAAAGAAACTGCGCAGTCGTAAATCAAATTTCTTATAAAGTACGACTATTAAATTCGTACATTGAACAAACAGTAACGAGTCTATTTAATGGATTTTTTGTTCCTAAAACGGTACATATTACGAATTTCCCTTCTGCGTTTTTAGTGTTTTATTTCGTGTTTTTGTAGTTTCAAATAAGTTCTGATAATGTTTTGCTATTTGCATATTTTCTTCGGTTAGTTGATGTTTAATGTGATTATCTTTTATTTTTCTAGTGACCTGTTAAAAACATCTAAAGATAAAACGTCCGTTTGCAAATAAAAAGCCGAATCCAAATTTTGATTAGGTTTCCTACAACTACATCCTGATTCCAGACACTTAACTAGGCATAATCTTAAACTGCTAAACTTCTTTTAGTAGCTAATACCAGTGAGATCATGTTGAAACACCTATTCCACCCGACCATTGAAGTTCAGTAACATGGAATCTAGTCAGTACCCAGATGGGTGAACACTTGAGAATAGCAAATGCTTTAAAAGTGGATGTTCTATCGGTGCAATGGATAATGACTTGGAATTGTTAATTGTTAAGTACTCATAAAAAAATATGAATCCATCTTGTCTCTCTCCAGCTATGTGTTAATTAGTAAGACTTGTATCGCTTAACCATTATAATCTAAAAAAACTATTACAATCTAAAAATATGTATTTCTGGATTTAAATAACTTACAAAGGGTTAATAAGCTGTAAAAAATGAATAAATCGATCAGTTTTACAACCGAAGAAATTATACAAAAAATAAATAGGACAGTTTCGTCACAAACAAAGAAAAAGTCCCTCCTATATAGAAGCGAATGGTGGACAATCTCCTCACATGAAGACAAGATTAGAGGCAACAAAAATCCGGTTCTACAGAAGTTTACTGATATTTCTATTGATCGAACGTATCAGCAATATCTATGTTTTAAGGAACATTGAAAACTTATATTCAGATGCATAGACATACATTTCTAGGACACATGAGTTTGAAAGAGGGTGTTGAGTATTTGACATTCATAAGGCATACTGAAGGCAAGAGGGACAGAGTGAAGCCGGAGGCAGAACCCGGAATGGAATGTATATAAAACTAATATTGCTACGACGCAAAAAGGATTGGAAGTTGTGGAAAACCTTATTCTCCCAAGGGAACAAGAGACGCAAACCTAAACAAAAACTGGAAAAAATTGCTTTCTAATTTCCTATAAACCGTCAGTGGCCAATATGTCAGGTTTGCCTACATAAAGAGGAGTAACACCTGGTCAGATGCTAGATTAAAACGGCAAGCGAACAGTGCGATGCGTGGCTGATTTCTGTGTATACTTTGTTTATATCTACAAACTCTCCGACATTTATATTGCCTGTCCTACTGAATTTGAATTCGGATCGCTGGATACATTTTCCAAAAAGCTTACTAGTTCGCTACCCGTATATATATATATATATATATATATATATATATAACATTAGTGGGTCAATATATAGATAGATAGATAGATAATATTAGTGGTCAATATATATATATAGAGAGAGAGAGATAACATTAGTGGTCAATATATATATATATATATATATATATATATATATATATATATATATATATATATAATTCCCAAGAGGATAGAATCCAGGTAGAACTCAATGTCCAGGACAGAGTAATAGTATAATAAAGAAAAGGCTCCAACATATAACTTCGGGTATATATATATATATATATATATATATATATATATAGTCATTTCACTATAATACAAGTATGTTACAGGGAGTGAAAGAGAAGTTAAGAAAAGGGCAACGAACGAATAGGATTCAGGAAGACAGATGACGAGGACTGACGTTGTATTTAAGTCTTCGAAGATTGTAGTTGGCAGGGAAGCAAGAAATCAGAAGGGATTTTCACAGGTGTGAATTGCGAGAAAAGCAACTGTAAGAATAGAAAAGGTGGTTGCATCTAGGTAGTTCAACAGTAAATCGGTGAGACCTAGTAACCAATCTAGTCGAACGCTTACGTTCATGCAGTCGAGAAACTAAAGGAAACAGCTGATCAGAAAAATTGTCATGAAAATATTTGTAGAAAAGAGATAGGGAAGCCACCTCATCAGCTGTTAACATCCCGAGTAAGAATGGACCTGGGAATTAAAGCAATTAAGAGATCGTTCCACGGTCCTCAAAGCCTTCTCATCAAAGGCCTTACTGTTTGACGTAGTTTATCGTCTAACTCAGGACGTCTTATTTGAGGTGGGGTTGTATTTCTCTCTGCAAAAGTTCAGTGGGCGGATTCTGAAGGCCCAGACGACAGGTAGGATTAAACATTTTGTTGGATGGACTATTATCCAACGCTGTCACACGATTTGTTGAATTTTGCTTTTACACTCGGTATATAAAAAAAAAAATTTATTTCTCTACTAGGAGCAGCCATATGTCACACCCATGTTTAACGGGATTTAAATCTGGATGACGTGACGCCCGAAATGTAAGAAATGTTTCCCAACCCGTTTTCTGTTTCCCGTAAAAGATTTGGTGTGGTAACTTATCGCTTATCTGAAAATTATTTTCGTCAATTCGCTTTAGACTCGTTTTGCTTGAACCTTTGCACAAATGTAATAAAGCTGCTGGCTTCTCATTATGGAAATAATATTGATTATGTTAGACAATGTTGAAGGCTGTTATTTTAAGCATCTCCAAAACTTAATTAAATTAAATAAGCCGACCAATATGGCCGTACCAAGCCATGGAAGAAGGCACAATTTAAACAAGAAAGCAATGCAGACGTGATATCGGTCATTATTCAATAACACCCCCACTACCAACAACAACAACATTAACAAAAACCTGTCGGAGAAAATGGACCTATTAACTACGGCTACAATTGCGGGATATTTTCCAATTTAATTATTGCATCCACCATAGCGTATGAGAAATAATGGGAAATAAGGTTGATGGGTTTAGCGAAGTGGCTTCAAATCCTACAAGATGGCGTCTTTTATATTTAGTGAATAACACCATTGTTTAATGGAAATAATAAGTTTAAAAAGGAAGATTACTACGTTTGACATGTTTTATTTTCCTTAACTAATAAGTTATAAAGAATCTTTAAAAGAATACTTTACGAATCCCTGTTCGCAGGATGATGTTTTAATTTGATACAGGAAAATTACAATCTCCTCCTTATTCGAAAAATAATTTTCAACGATATTCAATGGTCTGCATATAAATGCACACGCATACCCACTCAAAGTTATACAACGTGAAAATAAATTCTGTATACAGTTACTTATAATAAAAAACGCAAACAATCAGAGTAGGTATCTTGCAGTTCGAACAATATCGGTACATTATTATTTACCACAGCATTTTAATTTTATTAACTAGAATTAAGCAGAACCATTTTAATAATAAATTTCTGAACTTTTGATTAATTGCTTTGTCTTAATTGTTATTGTAAATAACAATATAGTGACTTCATTGCCTCACTGTATACCGTGTGCAGCATCAATATTAATTCTATATTTAATCATAAATGGATACCTATCTATTCGTAAAAATAGTTAACTGATTTTGCAGGTGGATTCCTAGCATACGTTTTAAAAATTATTTACAGTTTAATTAAATACAGTGTCTCAAACATAACGTGATCAAATTGTCATATTGAAAATGGCGGATATGACGTGATAGAGGTTGGTATGAATCCTTATACTCGGCTACAATTATGGGTAAAATTGTAGAAGTTGTATTTGTAAACATAACTGTAATTCCAAAAATAGTTAATTTGACATTCACTCGTTAAAAATAATTATTATTCTTGAAACACCTGACATATATTTCAGCCTTAAATGACTCACAAAGGGTTCAGAAGCCGTAGAAACAACTCAATCAATGAAATATATATTTATATATATATATATATATATATATATATATATATATATGAAGTGAACATAGAAGTCAACACTTAGAGGCGACAGTCCTGACGTCAGACCTGACGAATGCATATCTAGCATGAAACAGACTGTATTATATACAATATAAATATTATATTTACACATTGCTGCCATATATGGGCTGGAGCACCTTCTGCTTACCTCGGAGTTCTTGACAAGATCCAGAGAAGGATATGTAATCTAATTGGCCCTGATCTAGCGTCTTGTTTGCAGTCATTCTCTCACAGACGCGCCGTCGCCTCTCTCTGTCTTTTCTACAAATACTTCCATGGTAACTGCTCGGATGAGCTGCTCTCTCTGGTTCCCAGACTCCATTAATTCAAGTGCCCTACGAGGCTGGCATCCCGCTCTCACCCTTACACCGTAGAAACCTTCAAATATAGCCGTCTCTTCTACTCCAATAGCTTCATACCTCGCACCTCTCGCCAGTTGAACACCCTCCCCAATTACAGTTTCCCTGAAAGCTATAATCTCCAACTATTCAAATGTAACGTCAATCGACATCTCCAATTACCTTGATCTACCCACTATCCTTCTCCTCTTCCTTTCTCCTATCACTCTTATCTGCTCTCGCTCCAAATCTTCCGCAACCCCATGCATCCTAGTGGCTTCACGCCTTGCTTGGGGCACAATGCTTAAAAAAAAACAAAAAAAAAAAACATGCTCTATCACAGATTTTACACACACACATATATATATATATATATATATATATATATATATATATATATACTAAGATTTAACAATAGGATTGATGGTCGCTTTTAAGCGTAAATCTAAAAGTCATCAGGCCATATTAATCGGTATATCGACAAGGTCTGTCTGCGACTTTCTGTCAGGAGAACCCAAATTGTCCTAGACACGTCCACCATCCACCATCCACGCTCCTTGCGGACTCCTGCTTAAAAATCTACAGGAGTCAGCCTGGCCTTCACAGTCATCTCCCTCACCGCCCACCTTAGAAAGGGAATAAAGAGAAATTATGATAGGCTGCAAGTAGGGACCTACAACACTGTCTATATAAGTAACAAGATGTATGAAAATAGCCTATTTTGTTTTGTTTTTTTCGCCTATATTGTCTTTGTTTTTATATATATATATATATATATATATATATATATATATATATATATATATATATATTATATTTGTAATGTTCAAGAAAGTTCTTGCACATCCGGATACAAATTATCGTTAAACTGTTTTGGTTATATTTTCGTTCTGTTTTGGTCAAATAGTTTTGACCATCTTTATTACTGTCAATAAATAAATGTAATGTAGATAAAATTATTGTTGGCTACATGTTATAATTCATGAATGTTACATGTCACCTTCAAAGATATATATATATATATATATATATATATATATATATATATATATATATATATATATATATATATGTATAAAGTGCGCATATGCAGAAAATAGAAAAGAACACGTTGGGTGCATAATCCGGGGTTCCTTAGTATTTTGTTTTTATTTTTAAGAAGACAGTGCTCCATACAAAAGTAGAGCTTTATTATAATAATATTTTTTGGTTAAAAAATATGATTCCTTCGCTACATAAGAGTTCAAATATTTAAAAAACGAGAGCCGAAATCATCCAAATAATTATTAAAATTAAGTTGAATTAAACTTCCCTATTCCCTCAGCGTAAAAATCTTTGGACTGATGTCTCAGCCAGTCGCTCACAACACTTTTGACTTCATCGTCACTTTTAAACTTTCGTGAATGCTTTCAAGGGACCAAAAAGGTGAAAGTCTGAAGGGGCAAGATCTGGGCCGTAAGGGGGATGAGGGAGCAGTTCCCAGCCCAGCTCGTTGATGGTCTGCACCGTTTGGGCTGCTGAGTGAGGCCTTGCGCTGTTATGATGCAAGATGATCTCCTTCTGACTGATGACCCCCTGCGTTTGTTCTTCATGTCTTTCTTGGCCTGCTTCAGCAGTTCACAGTAGTTGGCACTGTTCACAGTGCTTCCTTTCTCAAGGAATGAAATGGTAATTGGACCTTGCATATCCCAAAAACGGTGAGCATCACCTTCCTCGTGGACCGCTCGGACTTGAACTTCTTCGCTGGAGAGCCTACGTGCTTCCACACCATGGACTGCCGTTTGGACTCAGGCTCATAGTGCCAAACCCATGTCTTGTCACATGTGACCAGCTTCTTCAGAAACTCATCACCATCCTTCTCATAGCGGGAGAGACATTGCTGGGGCAACTCGACCCTCCTCTGTTTGTGCTCTTCAGTAAGCATCTTTGGCACCCACTGGCAGCTGATTTTCGAGTAGCCAAGGTTATCATGGACAATTTTGTGTGCTGTCCCAACAGATAAGCTCAAAGTCCTTGCAGTGTCATCCACTGTCACCCTTCTCTCAGACTGAATGAGGTCATTGACTGATTTGATCACCTCAGGAGACCTCACTTCTGTAGGCCTCCCAGGCCTGTCTTCCTCCTCAACACTGCTCTGTCCTTCTTTAAACAATTTAGCCCACTTGTAGACATTTTTTGGCTGAAACATGTGGCACCATACACAGTTGACGTTCTCCTATGAATTTCAACTGGTTTGCACCCTTCAGCAACCAAAAACTTGATAACTGACCGCTGTTCAATCCTGGAGCATGCTTCTTGGTCGGCCATCTTTGTTAATCGCTCTAAACTCTCAAAGTTTTCTTTTAATCTGCAAAAGAAATTAAATCCACGTGAAAAAGAAAGAAAAAAAAGAAAAGAAAAAAAGTAAGCTTCTATCTGTATTAGAAGTCCTTATACCGAAAAATTCACCTTACTTATTGAATGACCCTCGTATATATATATATATATATATATATATATATATATATATATATATATATATATATATATATATATCTACACGGTACTTATTTGAAAGCGATCAATACGAGTGATACAGCTAACATATTTAGTTAGATTGATGTGAGTTTGTGACCCTGGGTTTCACGCCATTTGCAATCGTCAGACAGTCTTGTGTGGAAGCAAGAAAACACGATTGTAAAAGCGTGAAACCCAGGGTCATAATTTTATATCTATCCAAATAAATATCTAACTATCTATCTATCTGTCTGTCTGTGTGTGTGTGTCTCTCTCTCTCTCTCTCTCTCTCTATATATATATATATATATATATATATATATATATATATATATATATATATGTCTTGAACAATAAAATATGTTAAAACATTAAAAATTTAAAACACACTGGGTTGTATATTAATA
This sequence comes from Acanthosepion pharaonis, assembly GCA_903632075.3. Taxonomy (NCBI): domain Eukaryota; kingdom Metazoa; phylum Mollusca; class Cephalopoda; order Sepiida; family Sepiidae; genus Acanthosepion; species Acanthosepion pharaonis. Next base: position 1,355,765 of record CAHIKZ030005468.1, on the reverse strand, counting down.
TTTTTTGTTTTATTATTTCAGTTAGGTTCCTCGACTAGTTTCGGACAGCATGCCCGCCATCACGAGAAAAATTCCCTTCGTGTTAGTAGCAATGAACTATGGGATTAAATGGCTGTCTTTGAAGAAAAAACTTTTTCTCTAGTTTTCATTTGTTTTTCTTTATCGTTAATTTTAGTGAGTCCTTTTATTGGTTAAACAGACCATTTCAAGTTTGTTTGTTTTTTTAATAGAGGCTGGGAGATTCACGAATCGCAAAATTCCCTTCTTAGTCATTTTAACCGTTTTATTGGTTGCTGGGAAGGGATGTGAGTGTTAAGTGTATGTTATCTTTTAGGTTTTTCAGAGTGTGTGTGATGTATGTATATATATGTTAAAATTAGGAGGATTTGAGCTAATTATAACTGAGTAATTCATCGAGTCAAAAAGAAACCTCAACAGAATGCAGAAAGCACTGGATGGCCGTTTCGTTCTATATTTGGTACTCATCAGAAGTGAGCATCCACTACCGTGAATTGAACCCAGTTAAAGGGCGAACGGCATACCAACTGCATCAACGGGTCTCGGTGGCGAATAAGTAACGTATTAGACTCGATATAACGCCGCTCGATGCTTTCTGTATTCTGTTGAGGTTTCTTCGAAATTCGATGAATTACTTAATTCTAATATATATATATATATATATATATAAACAATACTACAAGTAATAATCTTTACTACAAGTAAGAATCTTTCGTGGCAAGCCGGCTTGATTTCGATAATTATTAATTCTATCGGTATATATACAGGTTGTCAATAAATTTCGTGTGCACATTATAAAAATTATAATTTTATTTGTCTCTACGGTAATAATCTGTAAAATATGTTATAAAGTTTAATGTACCTAGTTTTAAGTATAGATAAAATAACTAATGCGATTTCAGGCATTACTGTAAATCAATATTACCCTTTGTATTGCTAATGATGGAGGACGTGTGGAAACTTAAAAAAAAATTTCAATAAAACCTTAAAAAATGTAGATTTATTTCATTCTAATCCTCTTTACAAATTATTTCTATCGCAGATACAAATAAAGTTATAAATTTTTCAAAGTGCACACGAATTTATGGACAAACTATATATATATATATATATATATATATATATATATATATATATATATATATATATGCCATATATCTCGCCTATTATAACTATGTTTCTTGCGTGCAGTTAGCTGGATTCCGGATTATTATGATAAAATAAATGCTCTAGCAATTTGGCATCCGCCACCTTTTTCCGGTGAGCCCTACAGTATGCTCCCTGGGTTGTTACAAGGTGGGGTGGATAAATTGTCATCTAAACGCAAAAAAGGAAAATAGCAATGGCATCTCATTTTAACATATATTTACCAGAACTGCACAAAAATATCTTCATCTACGAAAGAGTAAATTTATTTAATATAATCTCCATTGGCTTTAATCCCGGCCTCCAGAAAACTTCGGATTCTCCAGTACCACTTTTGAAAGCTTTCATTGCATAAGTTGGTGAATTCTGCCATAATCCTTGCCTTTAGTTCATCTTTGGTGTTATAAGGAGAATTTTTGGTCTCTCTCTCAACTCTGTCCCACGCGTAATAATAAATGGGGCTGCAGTCTGGGAAGTTAGGCGGCCAGATGTAAGGAGTGATGTGGTAACAGAAACTGTCTGACTTTTATGACTAGGTTTTCCTACTTGTTTGGCCCAGTGCAGAGCCCTGTTGTAAGATATAGGGACTTCAGCAACACTACCTCTCCAATGTACTTGATATAGGCTTCCATGCTGAGTCGAGGACCCCACCAACAAATTCGGGCGTCCTTTTCTCATCAGAATAATCAAAGTGAGATTTTCCCTGCTTCCGTACATGTGTAGTCAGTATTTTACTTATCCAACTCTTTCTGAATCCTCTGCAATTTCTTTAGATTGACACCCAAGCACACTGAAATGTTCGTATTGGACATTCTGACGCGAATGCCACACAATACAGCATGCCATTTCCAATTTTCCGGCGGAGTGAATTGCGTCATGTTGCTCTTTTTCTCGAAGATGGTGCTCAAAAGCCGATTATATTATGCAGTCGACAAAATAAAAAAAGAATGCTGCGCATCCGTGAAATTAAAAATATAAAATTGCGACCAATCGCATATTTGTGTGTTAATATATATATATATATATATATATATATATATATATATATAAAACAATACAAGCAGTATATATATATATATATATATATATAAACAATACAAGCAGTATATATATATATATATATATATATATATATATATAAACAATACAAGCAGTATATATATATATATATATATATATATATATAAACAATACAAGTATATTTATATATATATATATATATATATATATATATATATATATATATATATATATATATATATATATATATATATACTCTCCCGTCGGTTTCAACGTATTAGTATATGACAGCTTATTGGTTCAGTTATGAAAGTTTGTGCGATAATCTTAAGTGGCATTTAAGATCCCTAGTGATTTACAAAGGAGGCCACATATGGAGCAAGTGTGAAGATTGTGAAATGAGATCACTGTTAGATTGGCTGACTTTTTAGATCTTGCTCTCGCTTCTTGAAAATGATTCACACAAGCAGATTGAAAATTGCTGAATCCACTAAAACACGTTGATCTCCATTCTACCCGCTCCAAGGATAAGCGCTCAGGGGTTTTATGTGGTATATTGACTGCTGACAAGTTGCTTTTCAGCTTGTCTTTGTATCTTAGCCATGGGCGTCCTACATTCCTGTAGCCCTGATCTTACTGACTGTACATTAGGATCTTGGGTATCCTGTCATCAGACATTCTCAAGACATGACCAGTCCACCGTAACTGAGACTGTATGAGAAAAGTCTCTATTCCTCCAATATTACACCTGTTAAACAGGTCTACGTTAGATGTCCTTGAAGCTTAACTCCACAGATGGCACGCAGACAGCTTTTAATGAAAACATCTAGATGGAGTATATGGTACCTGTATGAAGTCCACGACTCTGAGCCATAGAAAAGTACAACAGCTCTGTAAACCCGAATTTACGTATCCAGTCGATAAACCGCCAGAAAACCCACACAAGTTATTTGATTAAAGTGGGGAAGGCTTGTGCAAAACCATCCACACTTTTCGGAACTATTGATACACTTATTCGGTGCAAATAAATGCCACAGACGAAGCAGACGATATATCTGAGACTTTGCGTGTAAGAGTTTTCCATCTCCTTAACCAATCGTGTTCTATAACATAATATAATATAAACAATACATTCTGTGTTAAATTCAATGTCTATCTGCAATTTTTATTATATTTTTCAATATTCAGTTAAATTTTGCGTATCTGGATAAAAGTTTGCAAAAATTTGTGCTATTTTTTCTTTTTGTTTTTGTTCTTTTGGATGAACTGGTCATTCTCAAGAACTAAACTTTGTTAATATCATCCACAAATATTTTATTAGATATATCTTGGCACATTGTAATGCTATATGTCAAATTCAAAATGTATCGAAATAATGTCCTGTTCTATTTATTGATGAAACTTCTCTATTTCTTAATAAATGAACACATGACAGATATGACAAACTATTTTTGGTTTAAAACTCGAAAATTCTGCCTTGAAGGAATAAGATTTCAAATAACTCAGACTGAAATATTTAACGCCATTTCATTTTTCAGATCAGAGAGACAAAAATGAAGGATACATTTTGCATCATATTTGACGTCATCATCGGATGACGCAGGTATATTCACTTCTCTTTTATTTTACTAATTACTAAGTAATTGTTCCTTAGCAATTTAAATTCAATGTCATTCGTTAACTTTTGCCTTCTTTATCCCATTTTTATTGCTCTCTCCTTTATCAATCTTTTCTTTTCTCATATTTTTAAGGTATACGTAGGAGTTTTATTAACTTGCCTGTAGTGATATGATTAAAGAAGTTCTATTCTCTTGACAATTTCTACACATCGTTTCACCCGCGTTAGATTACAATATAAAATTATTTGTATTAGGTTACCTCAAATGTTATTTGTATTAGGTTGCCTCAAATGTTATTTATATTAGGTTACCTCAAATGTTATTTGTATTAGGTTACCTCAAATGTTATTTGTATTAGGTTACCTCAAATGTTATTTATATTAGGTTACCTCAAATGGTATTTGTATTAGGTTACCTCAAATGTTATTTATATTAGGTTACCTCAAATGTTATTTGTATTTGGTTACCTCAAATGTTATTTATGTTTGGTTACCTCAAATGTTATTTGTATTAGGTTACCTCAAATGTTATTTATATTAGGTTACCTCAAATGTTATTTGTATTAGGTTACCTCAAATGTTATTTATATTAGGTTACCTCAAATGTTATTTATATTAGGTTACCTCAAATGTTATTTGTATTAAGTTATTACAAATTGAATGTAGGAAATAAGGTAAATGAATACATCACACAGTCCGCTACCAATAGTTTTTTAGTTAACTTGTTACAAAGGAAGAACCTTGATTTGCAGACTGTTCTGAAATATCTTTGCCAGATCTAAATTTTCATTTTGCTGCCATGTCGAACTCGTTCAAAAATGCCTAAATTACCATCCGTATGTAACCATATTCTTAGATTATTTATTAATAGTGTTTTCAAAGAATTAAATCCTATAAATCTTAAAGACGACTCCTTATCATCTGTTACAAATAGGCGCTACACAATTTTTTAATCATTTCACCCCAAGCAAAGCGGGAGTGCCTCTGGCGCGCAAGTAGAGTTGCACAGAGTGAGAGCAAGAGTGAAGAGAGTTGTTTGAAGAAAGGATATAGAGAAGGACGAGGCTCAGCATCAGAAGATGCCGATGGACATTACATTTGAATATTTGAAGATTACAGCCATCAGGGAAGCAAGCAAGGGGAAGAGAGTTCCGCTGTCGGGAAGGACGATACCAAATAACAGAAACCAGTTTACTTGAACACTTCCAAGGGCAACAAGCTCACGACTGGCCTCACATGTAACTGGAAGAAAAATAAGTTGATTACAATTTAACGTTCCACACTAACAAACATAACAGATCTGAAAGCAAGTCTCATCAATATTAGAAAGTGCTATAACATTTATTGGACTTGAGAAGTCTAATATCCTGACAAAATGTCTTAATAAAACGATTTCATCAATTTCAACTAACAGCCGTATTTTTTGTTTAACGACTAACGAATGTTTTCTTATAACGAAACGGTTATTCATATCATTACCATACAATATTTGATGAATCAAATGATGTTACTTTCCGAAGAATATACATATGAATCAAATTGATGTTACTTACCGAAGAATATACATATGTGGGTATACATGTTTATTCTTTTGGGTTTGAAAATAATCTTAAAAGACCACAAATGCGGCTGCCAATTAAAACTAATGAATTTCACTTAAAAGTCCCAAGACGCTTATCAAATTCAAGAGTAAGCTGAAGAAGATCGGAGTTTTGTGCGATCAAAACCCTGTGGCATTAACAATCTATACGATCGCATTAAAACAGGTTTTGATACTATTCATTAGTGATTAGTACATTCACCGTGTGAACAGCAGAATGCGTGTGGATAAAAAAAAAGCATTTTCATCTATCAAAGTGTTTTTTTTAATGCATAATCGAAACGTGTGTTTTTCTGAAAATAGATATCACTAATCCTAAGGATAGTGACATTTGAAAGAACAACAAAAAAATAAGTTGCATGTATCAGTAATGTCAGACGTGACTTTGTAATCTTCCTGATATTAGATATTATCTCGATATTCCGTTGATAACTTGCCAGATCTTTCCTACCATTCCGTATCAGATATTATCACACAAAAAATCCTTCGATGCAAAGATACGCCCTTCAGTTTGCTAAACTAATTACTGCAACAATGAGAATTTAAAAAAAAACCGATCTTGGCAGAAGATATGCTCGTTTTTTTTCTTATTTTTCTGTTTAGCAGTGAGATAATTACTAATGATATTAAATTGATAATTGAACTTTATGTTCTCTCTTCGAAAGCAAATGTAATGCAAATATTTATTTGTTGAATAAATACAGTACGAGGCAAAAAATTGTGAGACCCATAGGAAGTCGATATTTGTATTTTTACCAAGACAAGTGAGTAATAGAATTCGTTTATTAATACAGGATATTAATAGATGTGCACATATGTACATTATACAAGTGAAAAATAATTTAGTATTTTGTTGGGTAACGTTTTGCTTTAATAACCGCCTTAATTTCTTCGGGGCATGCTATAGACTAACTTTTTTAGAAAGTCAACATCCTTCGACAGATTTGTCCAGTATTCTTTTAATTCATGTAAAAGCGCATATTTTATGTTGACTTCCCTATTAGAGGCTTGTCCATTGTCGTTTAAGGTCAGGGTTATGGTTAGAATATACATTACGAGGCAAAAAAAAAAAATTGACGTTGAGTTTTTAGATAAGAAAGGTTTCTTTTTTATGTATTTGAAAACAATGCTTTTTGTTTTAAGACTGCGTCTGACTTTTCTTGAAGAAGTCGCCAAAGTAGCCGCTTTGGAAACATCTTGTGCTGTTGCGAATCGATCTATTTTCGCATTCACGAACCAAGTTTCTATCTTCCCTGTCTCTAGTTATTAGCGGTCCAATACGTTTATTATATGTTCCACTTTGATTTCTCTTTTTGATTAATTTGCGGACACATGACTCACTTCGATTAATCTTTTCAGTTATCGATCTATTCGACAGCCCAAGATCATGAAAAGCGGCGACTTGGTCTTTCTCGATGTCAGAACAATGCTTAGGTATGTTAATAAATGAAAATAGAAATATAATTAGCTTTATAGTTTTCTATGAGTACGTCTATTATTTTGCTTTGTACTGTATATATTAAGCGTTTCACTCAGGCAAGGCGATAATACCACGAAAACTCAAGACAGTACTGACCGAGAAAAAGAATGAGAAAACCTTATTGTGGAGAAACAACAATAAAAGAATAGGTTTCCAGAAGACGGAAGATGGCGATTGACTTAGCATTTACATTTTTAATTGTCGTCGGTTGCATAGAAGCAAGAAAATAGAAGAGTGCTTCACAGGCAAGAAGTGTGAGAAAAGAAACTACCAGAATAGAACTTACGGTTGTATCTACCTATTGGAACAGTAATACGATGAGATCTAATTGCCAAACTAGTAGTAAGCTTGAATTCTTGTGGTTAAGGTATTAAAGAGATAAGGTCATTAGAAAAAATGCTATGAAAATAATTGTAGAAAAGACACAGGGTAGCCACGTTACGGCATTTAGACATTAACTAATGCCGAGATGTCAGGTCAGGACCGATAACATTACACACCCTTCTCTGGATTTTGTCGAAAATCTGGAGATATATAGCAGTAGCACCTCGCTAGATGTGGTGGAAATATCCGTTGCATAGACGAATGGTAGATATCTAAATATGTAAGATTAATTCTAGTTTGACACGACACTGAAAGAACATTCATGACAAAAAGCATTCTTTCAATATAAACATTCCATATTTTTCTTTATACTTAACAATTTTAGAAATACTTTGAGTTTTTTGTTTTTTGGTTTTTTTAAACACCGACACCGATTACACAGTGTCTGCCAAGGTCAATATTTCAACGTGGGACCCCTTGGGTATTTCGGATACTGTAAGCAGCCTCCTACAATATAAGTATCCTTCTTACAATTCAAAATAAGCTTCGACTTTAAATAATGAAGTGAGATAAGACGCAAAAATTAATCATTCTTTCTTTATCTTTTCTATGGGTTGCGTCCCTTCAGAGCGTGGACGATCTTGGCTCTCCACAACTTCCTATCATTAGTAACATTTAGAAAGTATTTTTAAGCATTATTCCCAAAACATGTCCTGCGATTTGTTAGGTAGGTTTATCTATCTTTCACACGACTCCATTTGCCTTCAGTATATCCTCTGAGTGTAAAATTCGTCAAATCCTCTTTAGTTTTCCAAAGATGTCAATTATCGCTTTCTGATTTTAAGTGTAAGTGTCCTTTTTGTTTCTCGTCCTGGGTAAGACGATAAACTACATCCGGCAGCAAGGCATCTGAGTGGGAGTTTAGAGGTTTTGAAGAGTCTGGAACCACATCTTAATTGCTGGCGTCCTGGGTAAGACGATAAACTACATACAGCAGCAAGACATCTGATAAAGAGGTTTTGAGGAGCGTGAAAGCAGCTGGTGTCCCCAGGTCAACCCTGAGCCTGGATGGTAGCACCTGTTAGGGTTCCAGCTCTGGACAAATAGTTAACCCCAAACTAGGGTCAAAACATTATGAAGGTGTAAAAATAGGTTTTAATACCAGCAATACATTTTTGTAAAAATAATTATTACCAACAATGAAAATTCCGAGCAATACATTTTGGAAAAAAAACAAAACAAATATTAACAGCAATACATTTTTTAAAAAAAAATATTAGCAGCAATAAAAATCTTGTCGGCATTAAATAACCCATTGAGGGTGATATACCGTAAAACAAAACAAAACGAATCTTAATTGCTCTTGTTTCCAGATACACCCGACCCTTGGATGGTAACACCTGTTAGAGTACCAGCTATGGGAAAATAGTTAATACCCAAAATGCGGTAAAAAAAAATCCATGAAAGTATAAAAATACATTTTTATAGTAAAAATACCAGCAATACATTTTTATAACGAAAATTCCTAAACTTCATAGAAAATCAAATTTCAGCATTAAATGACCCATAATGAGTTGATATGCCACCACACAAAGAGACAATTCTTTTTGTTTCCGTTTTTCTTAAAAGTTCCTCATTGCTTACATGGTATTCACAGCATTCTCCTTTAGAAATTTATTTTTATCGCTTTGTCTTCTCTCGATGCGAGCGAAAACACTTGACTACCAGTTTAATACTCTTTTCAATCTTCAGCAATGTTTTTGTACTACATAAGTTGGTGCCGTTAATTTTGTAGGTATAATTTTATGTGGCTCTCAATAAACGACTTATGAAAATTATTTTGATTAAATGTTTGTTTTATATATTTGAGTTCATTGAAAAAAATATTTTTTCAGGCAAGTAGTTATTAAATGTGTTCTTGGAAGAACAAATCTGTAAGAAGCCTATAAAAAAAAATGAATAGAAATTTTCCTTGCCGTTTACTTTCAAAAAAACATATATGAAAGAATGGTCGCTGCAGAAATACACTCACACACACACACACACACACACACACACACACACACACACATATATATATATATATATATATATATATATATACGTGCGTTTGTGTCTGCGTGCGCTCGTCTGTGTGCGTAAAACGTCTTGACACGAAGAGAAACAAACCACGAGCTTTATTTTAGTAAACACGTACACACACATATATATGTGTGACACACACATATATATGTGTGAGCGTGTGTATGTGTGTTTACTGAACTCAGGTCTTGATTCTCTTTGTGTCTAGACGTTTTATATCAGGTTGAAATTGTAAAATTACTTGCTGAAATGTTATGTCTCGAGTGACTTCAGCCATTGTTATTCGTATTATATAAATGGTAGTAAGATATCAAGAAGTTGCCACATATATATATATATATATATATATATATATATATATTTTAATATATATATATTTAATATATATATATTTAATATATATTTAATATACATATATTTAATAAATAGTTATTATTTTTTAAAAAATATTGCTCGATACAAAAGTAGAGCATAAATATAATTATTTATTTAAAAATATGATTCCAAATCGCGACACAAGAAGTCCCATGTTTCAAAACAAGAGCCGAAAACGTCAATATAATTATTTAAATTAAATTGAGTTAAAATAAGTTAAAATAAGCTCTGTTCCATCTTCAAGCGAAATTTTTTTTGAATCAATATATACATATATTTAATATAATCTATATATATATATATATATATATATATATATATATATATATATATATATTTAATATAATATATACATGTACATATATATTATTTTATGAAATAATATTTGATATATATATATATATAAATATATATATAAATATTATTATTATGATTATTATTATTATTATTATGAAATAATATTCGTTGTCTTATATTCTCACTAGAAAATTTTGCCATCAAAACTCCTGACGTGTCGAAATAATTTGGAAACCCTATTACGAACATTTCAGAGTTGGAAAGAGCTGGATGAGTTTAATGGTGATTACGAATGTACGGCAAACCCTGGAAACTCGCTCTGATCCTTCTAATAAGAAAAGAATTCCTGAATTTGTTGTTGAGGGCCTCAGCTTCAACCCAGAATCCTGCATCATGTGCCTTGAGGGCTTAATGCTCTGCCTTGTTCAAAAGAATGGCTTTTTGGAAAAAAATCCTGACAACAGGACTCTGCACCATTCCAACCAAGCAGGAGAACTATTTCTGCAACAAGATCACTCCTAACGTCCCAAACTGCAACTTCCTTGACTATTATCTGTTGGGCTGCATCCTTCTTGATTATTATGCGTTGGGTGCAGTCGAACAGGAGACCAAAAAAAGTACTTGGAACACCAAAGATGAACTGAAAACAAGGATTATGGCAGCATTTATCAACTTATAGAATGAAAGCATCTGGAATATTTGCTGCAGATGCCGAAGCCGTCTGTAGGCTTTTATTGAAGCCAATGGCGATTATATTGAATAAATTTACTGGTTAGTATTCCAAGATATTTTTGTGTAATTTTGGTAAATATATCTGTCAATATATCTGTTAAAATGAAATGCCAGTATTATTTTCATTCTTGCGTAATTTAGATGACACTTAATCTATTGCACCATATATATATATATATATATATATATATATATATATATATATATATATATATATATATAATTATTTATTTAAAAATATGATTCCAGATCGCGACATAAGAAGTCCCATGTTTCAAAAGCAAGAGCCGAAAAAACTTCAATATAATTATTTAGATTAAATTGAGTTAAAATAAGCTCTGTTCCATCTTCAAGCGATTTTTTTTTTTTTTTTGGAATAACGTGTTTGAAATTTACGTGTTTTAAAAATTGAAATCAAAATTTCCATGGTAACAGCTAGGGCGAATTGTTTAAGTTGGGTAGGCGGGTGTTGGGTGTTAATAATAAGTATCAGTATAGAGTTACTTTCGTACATGTCAAGTCAGGGAAAGGCGGGGTGTCTAAATTTGAAACGGAAGATGTATTATTAACCCTCGTCTAGTTTGCACGTCTATGATTTATTTTTTTTTATTTTATTTTTTATGAAAGGGATTTGTGCATATAAAAAAACTGTCGTAACGTTTGTTTTTTGACGACTTCATAAAGGGTTATCTTTTTTTAGGGTATTTAAACTATTTATTTGGGCTATGGATTATGAAGGGTGTTATATTGTATGCATGTTTTTAGTTAATTATTCAAACCATGAATCTGGTGAGTGGGCTATGGGTTAAACAAGTTTAAAAATATTGTATGCTAGTTTTTAGCTAATAATTCAAACCAAAAATCTGATGATGCCTACAAAAAACCGTTAACTCGTGTCTATTGTTTAATAGATTATTATTATTTAGAAGCTTAATTATGTGCAATTTCTCATGGAGGCATAAAGGGCATGGGTCATCCCAAGTTTTACATGTTCTAGCCTTGTTTATAATTTTCCATTTAACTTTAGGTGTCCTATTTGTTTCCTTCAGATGCCAAAAATATTTAGATAGGGAAGTCTGATTTCTTTTGTTTATATTATTGAAAGAGCACTTATGCTGCCTCCATCTATCTTTAAAATCATTCTTCGTGGACCCAATGTATATCTTATTAGTGCTAGGGCTCTCAGTAGATGATATAGTACATTGGTATACCACAGATTTAATGCAGCATTTATTTTCTAATGGGCAGTCTTCTAGGTTTCTACAGTTACATAATTTTCCCCTTTTATTGTCTGATTATATATATAATGTACTTAACCAACAATTCTTCATCCATACATATTATAATAAGCATAGATATCGACTGTTCAAGATATTTGGTATTAAATCATTGAAGTCAGAAAATACGTTCATAATTTTTTTCTTCGTGTTTTATATATATTTATATATATATATATATATATATATCCATTTTTTATATATCCATTTTATATATAATATTTTGACAACACATGTTTATACTGTATATATATATATATATATATATATATATATATATATATATATATATATATATATATAGTAGTGAAAAATGTGCCGTCAAAAAATGACGGCTTATTTTTTTATTCACCGAAATTTTTTTATTGTTGAGAATTGGCTTTAGATAACCCAAGATTATATGAACAGTTGTTTGATGCCCATTTCATGCATTTCTCCTGGCGCCATTATTCTTGTTCCTCCTTTTGTTTCGTTACTCTTCTGTTTCATATCGAATTCTGTTTTCCATTTGCATTCTCATATTTTCTTCTTCTTGCATTAGATTCTTCCTCTATTCCGTTTTGTCTCTCAGAGGTCTGCTCCCATCGTATTAACCTCTTCTTCTCTGTGATTAGTTCGCCTCTGAGCCTCGTGTCTCCTGGCTTGTCTTCTTATTGATTGACGGCGTTTATGCGATGCCTGTGAATATCAGCGTCCCGCTGTCTGTCTGTATCTGATCCTGACATAGACCTAACTGCCGCCACCATTTTTTGCACTCGATCTAATTGACTTCTTTCTTCTAGGCAATTATATATTTTATGTCGTTCTTAGGGAAATAAAAAACTTTGTTAAATGCAAAACATTGTAAATTATTGTTCTTTAAATCTAATTTTACATTGATAGAGAAACTTTGTGTTAAATCTTGGATACCAATGCAAAATTAAGATATATTGAGATAATGTGACAACTTGAAATTACACCGATGTTATTAATACTAAATGTCCCTTTTAATAGCTGTTAAATGTATATTTAATCTAAGATATCTTAATTCACATACTCATATAAAATATAGAGTATTATGTGATATATTTGTTTCAATGTAACTGTTAGATTTAAATAAGCGGTCAGATCTATGACTCTTAGTATTATATAAATGCCATTTGCTCAATATCTTTTCATGCTTAGTATAACAGTCAAATGGAAATATCCCTAGGAAGAAAGAGATTAGTAACAGAACGACAAAGACGGCCTATTTCAAGACCAAATTGAATCAGGGCGATTACTTATTAGACAACGGTATATGAGGGCCTCACATAAAATGCTTAAACAAATATGACTGCAAACTAAGAAACATAGGATAAAGAAACTGATTAATCAAACGGTTCATTTTGGTCAGGACCTAATTTTGTCTAAATGCAACTATATATTTTATTTGTATAGATTGATAAAATAGTTTTAAAATGAAGCAACTACACGCATACATTTTTAAAAGGGAAGTAATCATTCCTAAATTTACTAACTTAAGGTGAGACAAGAATTATATAAATAAATAAATAAATATTTCTGAGATGAGGTATTATTACAGTATTTACATTAGTCGGACTATTGTCCTCATCTTTGTCGCCATATTTGTCATAACGTTTCGGCCGTTGTACGCCCGGCCTTCTTCAGGTGGTTGGAATTTCGAACTGAACCCTTTATTTCGATCGCTGGGGTAGACTGTTCTAATTCCACGTGCCATGTTTGATGGATGTCAGTTATCAGTTATCTCCTGCTAATTTTCCCTCTGAAAGTTCTCCACTGCTCAACCAGGAATTGAACTCACCTTCTTTTGGGTCTGTCACGTTGTGACAAATATGGCGACAAAGATGAGGACAATAGTCCGACTAATGTAAATACTGTACATAAATAGTCACAAATAAGGATACCTCATACATATAGACAAACTGAAGATCGGTACGGACCCGATATACCAAAAATATGGAGAAAAATTGAGAAATCCTACCAAAACTGGCACGAATATCGAACCATCTGACATTCCTACCGATGCAGAGACCTACAACTCATCCCTTCAGGCTTGGCACCAAGACTTCCTATCAATTCAAGGAGAGCCTGTCGGGTCGCAGAGAAAGGGACACGCCCTTGTCCGAGAGAGAGAATCCAGTACAACCGTTGGATGAAACATCGAGTACATGCTCATATCTCCCAGACGCTCGAGGATCTCTTCAACAGAATTGCCAATGAAGAAGACCAGAGAAGATCCAAATGACCTGGATAAATCCTTCAGACATGAATTTGAAGTAGTCAAGGCTCGCCAAGTGCAAAAAATTAAATAGATTGAAGATCAGAAGGTGACGCACAAGGTCCATCACCCACCAGTGAAAGAACATCAGCCAATATCAGCTGAGTGCCTCTGAGGAGTCAGTATTGAATAAGGGTCTCAACTTCACCACAACCATCAGGCGGGTGCCATACTTGGACATCATTGCCAGAGTAGAGGAGGTGGCCTTGAACATCCCTCAGGCTCAGGCGGATGAAATGAGATGGAAAGGAGACAGGCCTTGGAGAGAGCCAAGCTGCCCAGGTCTAACATAACAAAACTGAGAGACTGGCGATTGAATCACTACAGAGGAACGAGAACATCATCATACTACCGGCTGACAAAGGTAATGCGACTGTAGTGATGGACAAACCGGACTATACAAAAAAACTGGAAGACCATCAATGGTAAATCATGGTAGCTACAGCATAGTGAAGAAAGATCCCACTATGAAAACGGAACGCAAACTGTCACAGATCCTAATCAAGAACAAGGATCACTTCACCCAAGACGTATAGGCAGTTATCGCAGCGTTACAGCAAGTTACCTCACATATACGGTCTCCCTAAGATTCACAAAGACGGTATTCCACTCAGGCCGATTGTTAGTTGCCAAGGCTCTGTGTGCCACCCTCGAGTCGCTTCCTTGTAGATATAATTGACCCATTGAACGGAAAGTCTCCTTCATATGTCCGAAACTCCACCACTTAAATAATCAAAGATGCTCCCATTCTATCCAACCAGATGGTGAGCTTGGACGTGGTGAGTCTGTTCACCAAGGTACCCACGGAGGAGGCTCTTCAGAGATAGATTAACCTCTGACTCTTCCCTAGAGGAGCGGACCAGTATTCCAATAGATAATCTGATGGAGATGTTGACTTTCTGTACACAAACAACACACTTCGGAATGGGATCTCATATATCGACAGGATGAGGGCTTAGCAATGGGCTCGCCATTATCACCAGCAATGGCGAATATATACATGGAATACTTTGAAGAAATGGCATTAGAGTCTATATCGCCAAAGCCAACTATATGGTTACGGTACGTAGATGACACATACTCTGGCCACATACCAGGTTCTTCTGGACCATGTGAACTCAATAAGACCTTCGATACAGTTCACAATGGAGAAAGAGAGTAACAACTCACTCCCCATTCCTGGATGTACAATATCTCGAACAGAGAATGGGTTCAAGATATCCGTATACCGTAAACCAACATTCACCGGACAGTACCTCAATTTCAAAGCCCACCACCCATACAGCGAAAGAAAGGGATC
Organism: Acanthosepion pharaonis; assembly: GCA_903632075.3. Lineage (NCBI taxonomy): Eukaryota > Metazoa > Mollusca > Cephalopoda > Sepiida > Sepiidae > Acanthosepion > Acanthosepion pharaonis. Next base: position 1,340,215 of record CAHIKZ030005468.1, on the reverse strand, counting down.
GTCCGATGCTTACAACATCGAGCAAAAGTCATAAGTGGCGTTCCAGAGAGGAATTTTCACCGGCCCCACCCGCAACAACAACTAATTCAGCAGACGGTACAGAAAACACACACACCCATACAGCGTAAATATATAGATCATGTTAGATAATTGGTCATATACCCTACAACGCAAAAACTATATACATGCCATATATATATGAAAAATACAAAAGATCTGGGTCCATATAACATCAGGACAACCTTCAAAAGCGTGACAACACTTCAGGTATCTCTCACGAGTGAGACCCCCATAGAGAGGAACATGACTAAAGACTGTGTATACGCTATCCCCATGCAGCTGCGGAAAGGAATATAAAGGAGAGACAGGCCGCCCCCCCAAGGTAAGGCTTCAAGAACACCAGAAAGCTGTAACGCGAGGGGAAGTAGAAAAATCAGGCCTGACCACATATGGAGAGAGAAGGAGATCACCGCCCCCCTATCATGTTGAGATCATAGACAGGGAACACCATTGGAAAATAAATAATCAGCACATATGCTAGGCCACAAAAATCTCCTGAGAGCGACCAAGCATAGAAATAAATACAATATGGGAAACCAGTAATAAGGAGTGCCAGAGAAAAGCAATGATAACAAAGTTGCAATATGAACTCTGTAAAGACATGCAATGATAACAGCAAAAATTGCAATATGAGCACTGGTAAAAATGATGCTGAAAACATTAGGTTTATAATACTCAGAAGTTCATACCCAGATGTCCTCAAGGACACATGGCACAGTGGATAAAGGGTTTGGTAGATCCAGTGACAGACCCAAAGAAGGTGAGTTCAATTCCTGGTTAAGTGGAGAACTTTCAGAGGGAAAATTAGCAGGAGATAACTGATAACTGACATCCATCAAACATGGCACGTGGAATTAGAACAGTCTACCCCAGCGATCGAAATAAAGGGTTCAGTTCGAAATTCCAACCACCTGAAGAAGGCCGGAGCGTACAACGGCCGAAACGTTGTGACAAATATGGCGACAAAGATGAGGACAATAGTCCGTCTAATGTAAATACTGTAAATAAATATTATTATAAGTAGTATTATATGGTTTGATACCCACCACACATATATATATATTATGAAACGGACAAATCCGACAATTATTTAAAGACATTTTCATGTTTAACATTCTTTTTCAATTATTTAAGTAAATACCGGCCTGAATGTCCGAGAAAATTTCAAAGAAAATATTCGTCCTTCGACCGGATTCGAACCTGTATGCTATACAGAACCGTCATATAGCCTGACGTGACTTACATCTCGCTCGACCACAAAAGATCGCACGGTTGGCAAGATCGAATTTACTGCTTATCAACTTCAATTTTCCATGAATCTCTCACGTACATTCATAACTGCTCATGGCGTATCAAACGTAAACAAATGACGTCATACATTATGACATGGACAAAGTCCGACAGTTATTTAAAGACATTTTTATGTTTAACATTCTTTTTATAGATACAAGTATTTAAGAAAACGCTCTGTTTAAAATAAACAGTGTTAAACAACATTTACCGGCCTGAATGTCGAAATTTTCATAGAAAATACACACACACACACACACACATATATATATATATATATATATATATATATATATATATATATATATATGCACACATATATGTTGACCACTAATGTTATCTAGATATATATGTGTGTGTATCTGTGTCTGTGTGTATCTGTGTCTGTGTGTATCAGTGTGTGTGCTACAGTTTAATAGCAAAGAGAGAAGTCAATCCTTCATAAATGCATAAAGAATGCGGACATGGAGGAAGTTAATACTTAACATCAGGAAGAGGTAGCAGTAATGACAAAGGAGGGCTTAGAGAATTTGATACTCACAGGGCGGATAGAAGGAAAGAGAGACGAGGAAACGCAACGCGTGACATACTTAGTAAGTGGATGACAGAACAGTGCATGGGATAAGTTTCAAAAGCATAAAACATATTGAGAACTACAAGGGATAGGAGGGAGTGGAGAGCCATGATCGCGTACATCTTGAAGATACATGGTACATAAAAGAAGAAGCCAAGTAACTCTGGTGTGCCGAATCGTTTTGTAATACGAGAAACATCAATATCTCGTGATTTCGATATGAACAAATGTATTGATATATTTTGTACAGAGACAATCGTTCATAATAGATCAATTTATACAACTCTAATATCAAGGAAATATCGCACACAATTGTATTTAAATGTATAATAGTATCATGCATTTGAAACCTCAGTTTTCTTAAGTGCTTCTGCCTCAGAATGTGATTCAAACCTTTTCTTCATTAGAACAAGCGAAATGCCTAAAGGGAGAACATAGTTGAAACAAAATATTGAACGTGAACTGAAGGGATGTTGAGCTGTATTGACTTCCTCGATCGACATTGTTGTTCTAAATTGGCCAGGGGTGATTTTCTGCGCTCAATAGCGTGTTCCAATTCTCACTATTCAACAGAATGGAATGAGATCTAATGAATGGAGAGGTGGTGGTTTTAGGCCGATACTGAGGGTCAGCCTGTCATGATTGCTGGATACCCTTAAGACGTTTCAGTAGTAACAAACGAAAATATTTCATTTGTTTTACAAGGCCTCGACAAAATCATTACTATTTCTTTATATGGTTGCAAACGTTTATGGATTTTTCTTAGAAAGAAAATAAGGTGGAACCCAGGTAAAACATTCCAGAAGAACCAGGATACTACTGTCTATCTATAGTAAAGACACAGCGGAGAAATGGAGATTAATGCCATATTAATTGGTAGAGACTAAAATACTCGCTTGAACAGTGGCCAACCAAAATTAAAATGTTCATGCATCTTCTCGAAATCACGAGGACCGACCACCTGATGGTCGCATGAATCGTTTGATGATGTTCAGCCACGTTCCATATAAATTTATATGTATCTATAGCTGGAAACTCGTATTCAAGGATACCTGTCTACCAGAGCGCATAGCCAATTCCTAGTGCAGACTCTTGCTCAGGTGCATTTCTTTATTCAACACCCACAGAGTCAACTTGTGGTTTATACTACAGCTATACTGAGCAGACTTTAGTTACAGTTTCTGTGAAAGATCGTGTTATCTAGTGTGGTCAACGATTTCAACGATGCCAGAACGCTTAATCCTTCGGGCACGATGACTTCTTGCTAGCACAGCTATCGACGGTCTCCAAGAGTTCCGTCTACCCAATTTTACTCACAAGGCTTTGGTCACCCCGTTGTATGCCTTTCAAGAACTTTACAAATGTGCCGCGTGCTGGTATCGACCCCTCCAGTCGGATAACATATATAATCTATAAAAGGTTAATAGTCAAAGGTGAATCAGACCAGAAAACTGTAGTATTCAAAAGTGCTCAATACACCTGTGACAAAAAAAAAAATTAAATTAAAAATAACATGTAAAGCTTTTAACTTTTTAATTAGGAGGTCATTTGTATCGGCTACGTTGGTTTCAACATTACGGTATACTCAGGTGATTTTTATCAATTGACCTCCCAACGCTTTAATTTTTAAAAACTAATTAACACTATATTATTTTTTTTTAAATATATATATACAAACGCACGACGTTGGGTGTGAAAGATGGAGAAGGGTGTGAAGAAGAAGAAGAAGAAGAAGAAGAAGAAGAAGAAGAAGAAGAGCAAGCTTTTTATCAGTAGGTGGGGTAATTGAAATGTACATATTTTTATCCAGACTCAAATGTGATTAAGAGGCATTTTTAATATGTATGCAAGGACTCAAGACTTCTGATTTCTGCCTCAAAAGTTTCGTTGGATCTGGAAATTATATTATAAGTAATTTTTCCTGTTAGCAGAGTTTGCAAGTATTGTGGTTTTTATAAGGCGAAGTAACCCCATCATCTTATTCTTTACTAGCATTTTACCCAAACATTCTTAAGTGTATGCCTCATGTATTAATATTAAAATAGTTTAAAATACTATAACTTAACTAGTTTCCGATTACACATCAGTAATATTTCCATTAACATCTATATGACATCGGCTTCAAATAATAACTATGACTATAGTCCAGCTTTGGTAAATAATACTAATGCGTTCAAAACATTGTAATGACACTATATACTTTGTTATTTACAGTAGCTTTTTAATTTATTCTCTACGTCTTATGACCGAAACTTCACCCATTTTAAAATCATTAGAATTATACTATTTTGAGATATAATACATCCAGACTCTTTCACTTCGCGTACGTTTCCATATAGTTTTTACGATAAAAATTTGAATCCAGATATGATTGTTCCGTATTTTCTCTAGATATATGATCTGACTTGCCTGATTTCATGTTTTCATTATTTATTAGAGGTTTTCTTTACTCCTTGCATTTAAATATTGCATTTTATAATTGGTAAATGCCTGGTATATAACATAATGGGAAATCATTTTGAATTGGTTATGTCATATATTTCGCGTATTAACCACAACTTTGTTATAACTTATCGGGAAAAACAGTATTTTTCATAACATGAAATGGCTATTTCAGTTAATTCATAGAAAGAAAGCTTTGTTTTATCACTAACCTTCAGCTGAAATGAAAGAAGGGTATGATGTGTTTCGGTTGCAGAAGGTCAATTATAACGAAATGGTTCTTTGACAATAATAAAAATATATTGTAATAATTCAAAATCAGACCACTAAAGTAGAATCAGCAATATTATTGGTCCTGATCTGGCCTCTCAGCTTCAGTCACCATCCCACCTCCGTAAGGTTGCCTCTTTGTGTCTTTTCTAGAAATGCTTACATGGAAATTGTTCGGATGAGTTCTTCGTTATGGTAGATTTTATGAATTTCAGCGCAGTACTAGTTTGGCGCCTAGGTCTCCTCAATTCACAGTTGAGCTGGCTAGATGTAGCCGCACGTTCTATGCTAACAGTTTCTTTTCTCGCACTTCTCGCTTGTGTAATTCCCTTCCGGCTCCAGCTAACTGTAATCTGGAAATATTTAACTGCAGTGTCAATGGCTATATAATGTCCTCTTGATTACTCTTTTCTCTTTCTGTTGATTATTAATGTTTCTGCTCTTAATTCTTTTTCAATCTGTAATGCCTTGTGTGTAAGTCACTTTACTATTTTGTGATGTCGATTTTAAAGAAAATATGATCAAACGACATGGTAATCTCATTTTAAAAAAAATTCTTTGACATGAAGTGGCTACTTT
>CAHIKZ030005468.1:1320000-1330000 GCA_903632075.3 Acanthosepion pharaonis | reverse complement strand
CTCTGTTATAAAGTAATATAGTCTAATATAACTAACAATGAAAATATTTCAAAAGTTTAAAGTTTGTAATTTTAAAATTGAAACTAAAAATTAAAGTTAAATTGAATGAATTCAAATACTAAGTTTTTTTAAATAATACTACACGCAATTAAAAAAGAATCCCAAAAAAAGCAAATATAGTAAAATAAAATTAATGAAACATAAGATGTAAGCTTTTGAATGACCCATGTCCTTTGTACTACATGAGAAACATTATATCACTAGGTTTATATATATATAAAAAAAAAAAAAAAAAAAAAATGTAACCTCATACTAAACTTGAATTAATACATAAAGTTTACTAATTTGACTTAGATAGTTTTGTAGTCTGGGCCATTAATATTACTTAAATAATATCTAAATTAAAAGTTTAAAATTGTAATTTATATACTTTGATAGAAAAAAAATTTTACTTACTTATGAGTAATTATCCTTCTGTTATAAAGTAATATAGTCTAAATTAAAAATGAAAATAAAATATTTTAAAATTTTAAAGTTATAATTTTAAAATTTTAAAATTGAAATTAAAATTGTAGTAAAATAAAATGAATTCTAACATGTTATTTATACATATATATGAAACTTTTATTAATTAGGTTATATATATTTGAAATAAATAAATTAATTAATTAATAAATAAATAAAGTTTACTAAATCTGAGAAATGACTTATAGTTTTGTAGTAAGTGCCATTAATATTACTTAAATAATATTTAAATTTAAAGAGAAGAAAAGGAAAAAAAAAAAAAAAAATCTTTTGATATGGAAAAATAATCTTACTTAATTATGAGTAATTTTCCTTCTGTTATAAAGTAATATAGTCTATTAAAATAAACAATGAAAATATTTTTTAAATTTTAAAGTTGTAATTTTGAATTTGTAATTAAAATTGTAGTTAAATTGAATGAATTTAACCTAAATTTCTTTAAATAATACTACACGCATTAAAAAAAAGAATCCAAAAATAACACCTATAGTAAAATAAAATTAATATGAAATACCATAACATGTAAGCTTTTGAATGACCCATGTCCTCAGTACTTAATTAAATATTATAATAATAGGTTTATATATAAAAGAAAAGTTTACTGAATCAGTGAAATTAAGTAACCATTTCTGCTGTCATTTATACAAAAAAAAAAAAAAAAAAAAAAAAAAAAAAATGTAACTCATATAATACTTAAAAATGTTAAAATAATCCTACATAATATAATGGATTCTAATACATTTAACTGTTCTAAAAAGAATATAGTAAAATAAAAAATTAAAAGGAAAATATTTCAAATCGTAGTTAAATAAAAAGTATTGTAAAAAAAAATCTTTAATTTTAAAAGATGACGTTGAAAAATTTTTTTTACCGTTTTTTTTTTTTTTTTTTTTTTTTTTTTTAAATTCAGACGACATCCATTCAACCGACGTCAGGTTTCAGTGTAAAATACATCCTCACCCCTTACCAAAATGTAGCTAATAACTGATACAATGATACTGTCATAAGGAAAATCTAGACACCCCATGTTCAATTTGAGTAGAATATTCTGTAACCATGGAAACGTGATTTTAGCTGTGTATTTAAAACCCGGTAAATTTTAAAGTTACTCCAAAATTCGCTTGAAGATGAAATAGAACTAATGCTTTTAATTTATTTGCAAAAATAAAATTAGGGTTTTTATATTTTGAAACATGGTTGGAACTGTGTAGCGAAAATAACCATATTTTAAATCAATTAATTTATAATATTAATGCTCTGTAAATTTACATTGAGCACTATTTTTTAAAAATAAAATATCTATAAGAACACCGGATTTTATATCTTATATTCTTTTCTTTTTATTTATATACATATATATATATATATATATATATTTATATATAAGAAATATAGTCTTAAGATGTGCTATATTTATGGGATAAAGTGCTCAATATCGGAGATAGAGCGTGTGTAAATATAAAAGTGAACATTGAAGTCAACTCTTAGAGGCGACAGGCATGACAATCGCGTTTAACATGAACCAGACATTCGCCTCTAAGTGTTGACTTCAATGTTCACTTATTAATTCAAGCGCACATAAATTTACTACTCTTTCTATATAGGAAAGCCACTAGCATTAACTCGTATCTTCTTCATTATAATAATGATTGCCCAACGATATAAGTTAGCAGTTATATAAAACTTAATTCAACGGCTACAAATGATATCTTCTTCCAAAAGCATATTCTGTCAAGAATTATATAACATTAAACAAAACCTTTTTATTAATGCATTTCCTAATTCCGTTACCAAATTAAAATGTATTTCAATAAACTTAATAATACTTCTAACAAAATTGATTATTTTAATAATAATAGTGTACAACATAAAAACATAATTCTATTAACTTATCCTATAGTAACCAAATGCATATTTTAAAACATGATGAAACAACACTCAAAAACATAATAGGGAGAAAAGTTGAACCTATTAATGATAATAAACAAGTTAAGCTCATCACATATAAAAAAAAATTTAAGCCAATTGACCTCATAGTCTCTAATAACCCTTCAACCACACAACTAAACTCTCTAAAAAAATGTAGGTTAGAGATTGTATTTCTGACACTAATAATTAACCCACTACATATATTGCTTTTACTACAACCCCGCTCTCCCGTAGATTTACCTGTCACATTTCTGATCTTAGTTCTATTAAAAACATTTCTTATAAAAAACATAGCCATGTACATCATATTGGACAGATATTAGTTGATAACACAACCATACTCACACACAGACACAGTAAAAAGAACCTTCAGATATTGAAAGCCATTGACATTAAAAGAAAGTAACCCACACTAAACAAAATTGCATTTCAAACTAGTTACATGTGGTATGACGTCATAAAACTGCATCATGAATTTGCGACCTGTGTCTGTTATTCCGCGACCGTTATCGTCGCTTAGCAATCTTCTATGTTGACATAACATAATATCATCTTTGATGGTGAATATGTTTTCTAAATGTCTGTATAACCATTTTGAAGATGGCTCATGTGAGCCGAAGATTTAGATCAAGGAACAGTCAAAATATATCAAAATATTGGACAATGTTGCCTTTATTTTCACCCGAAATTAAAGCAACCATATGACAACTATTTTCTGTTATATTTACCAATATATTTAAAATATGTGTGTGTGTGTTTATGTGGGATTTGCGATCAAATTCAAATCAAATATCTGCTATTTGCTTTTTATCTTATTACACACACACACACACACACACACACACACACACACACACACATATATATATATATATATATATATATATATATATATATATTATAATCTTTTCGTATAGACAAAAACAATTTATCTATTTATTTGGTGTTTGTGAGAGTGAACACTGAGTTCCGACGAGAGTAACGACAGTCCGTTTCATACTTAAACGCTTGCGCGTAGGTATTACCATTTAGACATTAAACAAACTGTCGCCATTTGGCGTTGATCTCTATGTCCATTGTTATATTTACACACGCTCTACTTCGGATAATAAACAACTTTTACTCATTCAAATAGCCTACCTTAAAGGTATATATGTATATTTTGTTACAGACACACGCACACACACACACGCATGTGTATGGATGTATGTGTATATATATATATATATATATATATATATATATATATATATATATATAGATAGAGAGAGAGAGAGAGAGAGAGAGAGAGATAGATAGATATATAGATATAGATAGATAGATAGATAGATATATTTTATGCAAGTTACATTAAATATTACCGACAAGATGCTTTGACTATTTTTTTTTATATATATAATTTGAAATGTTGTGGTGTAGAATATTTCTTTGGTAAGAATTGCAATTTCAAAAGTTAAGAAAATGGCCTAAAAGCGGCCATTTTCTTAAATTCTTTCTTAAGAAATTTGTAAACAAAAACAAAATTAAACAAATAGATATATTTGACATTCCAATCTATATAATTTCTGTCTGAAAGACACCAGAATATGTTACTTACTGTAAGTAATAAATTTAATGCTTTAGCTTTCAATTAATAACAACATATTTAAACAAAACTTTGTTTTCTTTGATTTATGAGCCTTTTTTCATCGTGATATGCTGCTTTTTTTACGTGATCTAACGGAGGTACCTACTGTAGACTCTACTGTAGGCTCTCCTGTCGTTGATCGACGCGAACTGTTGATCCGCATCTACCGGAGGCGCTTTACGACGTATGAGGCTCATGACTACCCGACAACCTGCACATATGATTTGATTATATTGATGAAGGTTTCATTTGTTTTCTTTATTCAAAATTCAGACAGAACCTATGGCATGACCTGATATATATATATATATATATATATATATATATATATATATATATATATATATATATATATGTCAATGTCTTTTCCTGATTATCTATAACTTCCTCCCATCTATTAACAAGCTTACTTATTCCATTACTGTAAAATTCCTTTCGCTTTGATTCGAAGAACTCACAAATGTCAGTTTTAACCTCTTCCTGTGTTACAAAAGCTGTTTCTTCCAAATGATTCTGTAAGCTACGAAACAAATGGTAGTCTGAAGGAGTAAGATTGGGAGAATAAGGTTGATGAGAAATTTTCTCCCAAACAATTTCTTCGATCTTTTGTGACGTGATTCTTGCTGTGTTGGGTCGCGCATTGTCCTGATGAAACATCACCTCTTTTCGATTCACTAGAGCAGGTCTTTTTTCCCTCAAATCTTGGTTCAAACGCTCTAATTACTGACAGTATATTTGAGCATTAATTGTTGCATTTGGTGGTAAGAATTCAACCTGGATTATTTCTTGGCGATCACACCAAATTGAAAGAAGAACCTTTTGCCGATGAAGTTTTTCTTCTCGGCTGTGGCTGGGGTCCTTCCCCTTTACCAAGCCACTGTCTACAACGCTTAACATTTCGATAAAAGATGCATTTTTCGTCGCCAGTCATATGTCTATCAAAAAAAGGTGAAACAATTTGGCGATAATGGAGAGAAGAGCAGATGTCAACTCGGGATTTGAGGTTGTTTTCAGACAATTCATGAGGTACCGATTTTCCAAGTTTAGGAACTTTTCCAAGTTGTTGAAGATGACGATGAACAGTTGTATGGTTTGAACTGAGAACCACTGCCAATTCCTCAACTGATAAAGCAGGATTTTCTTCAAGGGCTGCTTCAAGAAGCTTTTCATCAAACTCAACTGGACGTCCGGTTCGATCTTCATCTTCAAGGGTGAAATCTCCACCTCTGAATTTTGCAAACCATCTTCTGCAAGTTCTTTCATTCACACATTCCTCTCCATAAACTGAGTGAATGTTTCTAGCCGCTTCAGCTACTGAGTTTCCTTTCTTGAACTCATAAAGCATTATGTGCCTCAAATGATTCTTGGGTACTTCCCTGTTAGCAAGGTTTTAATCAGACAAAATTTAATTTTATTGTTCTCTGAAATAAAATTTGATCAGTTTAAATGCATCTAAACATAAAAAATAATGTTCAGCTCCATTAGACATTATAAAATAATCTTTAAATTTCGTATATTATATATATATATATATATATATATATATATATAATCGACTCTCCGTCGAGATTCGACGTATGAGGGTCAAACACATCAGTTTTTTTTTGAACCCACACAGCCCGACACCGGCACATGAGATTTGATTATAGTGGTGAAGGCCTCGTGCAGGACCATCTACACTTTTTTGAAGGGACGAATCCATATATATATATATATATATATATATATATATATATATATATATATATAGTTGCGTTGACGTGGGTTTTGCAAACCTGGGTTTCAAGCCCGTTCCAATTTTCAGACAATCTCTGAGGATCGTAAAGGTCGTGAAACCAAGGATCACAAATGCACTTCAATGCAAGTACACATGTTAACACTATCACTGATATTGAGCGCTTTCCAAAAATTCCCGCATATTTAATATATAAATAAAATATTAAAAAGTTGCAAAATGGTCTACACACACACACATATATATATATATATATATATATATATATATATATGTGTGTGTGTGTGTGTGTGTAAACCTTTTTGTTTGTCTCTAAGGCAATTCACATGATAAAGACAGAAAAATTAATTTCTGTTGAAATTGAGTATTCTCTTGATTTTAATAATCGCGCTTCAAACAATAAATTTATACGTGTAATTATTTTTAATCTAAAATCAATTATGTTGATACCGCCATCATGATTATATATTCATTACGACCCTAAAAACTATGCCTTATTCTTTTGTTCATCATTCATATTCTATGTCTGTAATTTCTATTAAACTTCCAATCGCTCTTTTCCGTTTAATGTCGAGAGGTAGATTAAAAGAGTGTAAAAATATTTCAGAAATTATGAATGTAACTTTCGAGATAACGTGGAAGCTGCAATATGCTAATATCTTTATTATATATAATTAACCAATATAATTGATTTTGTATCTAAATGATTTCTGTGTGTCTGTTTGCTTCTTGTAAAAATACGAATCACAATTTAATTTTCGATTTTTATTCAGTATCAAATATTCCAAAAGAAGACCTTCCAAACCTGATATTCTATTTTCTATTAATACGTCATTAGGAGACAATTCACCGTAACGATAAATATATTAGCATCAACTGCCCTTCATGACGGTTGTCATGGAGTATCTAGCCGATTAACGATTCAATGTTCGCATATTCTATACAAAAGTATTTTGAATAGCGTTTCTAAATTTGCCTGTGTTATTTGTCTTCGTTCCCGCTACTCGAGTTTATTTGGACGAAACTAAAAGTGGAGGCTAGCCTCAAGCATACAAATTTAGAGGCAAATAACTGTTACGAGCAATGCCATTTATCGATAATTCTAAACATCTGTGAAATGGCCCAATGAATAATACATTCACCTGGATTTTTTATGATAAATTTAAAGGACGTATTTGTAGTTAGTTATGAAAATATTCCGTATCAAAATATAATTATTTTCCTTTTCAAACCAGCATAATCAATATATATATATATATATATATATATATATATATATATGTATATGTATATATATGTATATGTATATGTATATATATGTATATGTATATATATATATGTATATATATATATATATATATATATATATATATATATATATATATATATATATATATATATATATATATATATATATATATATATATATATATATATATATATATATATATATATATATATATATATATATATATATATATATATATATATATATATATATATATATATATATTATATATATATATATATATATATATATATATATATATATATATATATATATATATATATTTTTAAAGTATAAAAATTTAATGATCGAAATAAAAGTATAAAATTTAATATTACCAGACATATTAAAACAGTATTAAATAATAAAAAAACAACTCAACAACAAGGGGAGCAACAATATACGAACATATATATATATATATATATATATATATATATATATATATATATATATATGTGTGTGTAATTAATTTTTTTTTTTTTTTTTTTTTTTTTTCCACCAATTCTTATTGTACATTTCTCTGTCTTAATTTTCATTCTCCCGTGGAAGCCTGACGAGCGGGAGCGAAACTTGTTGCTCCCCCCTTGTTGTTGAGTTGTTTTTTTTATTATTTAATACTGTTTTAATATGTCTGGTAATATTAAATTTTATACTTTTTATTTCGATCATATATATATATATATATATATATATATATATATATATATATATTGGTTACGTGACCGGATGGATAAATCGATCGCTTTCTGAGCATGACACACTCGTTCGAATCTCACCATGACTGATTTATTAGAAAGCTGTTTTCTAAATGATATCGATCTGTGGGAGGTGATCTCAGCATGAAAAGTGCCTGAGAACCATACCGTAAGCTTTGTGAGTGAAATTGGGTAGACGTCGATGGTTATGCTAGCAAGAAGCCACAAGTCATCATGATAGAGTGTTTAAGCGTGCTAGCCTTTTGTTCGAACTGTTGATCACGCGAGATAACTCGCGCTGTCTAAGGTTCGCTCCGAATAGTTTCAGGATAAACCGTAGGTGGCTTCTGTGGGTGGTGAAGAAACACAAATGTACCTGTACAGGCCTCTACAATGGGGATTAACTAGTGGCCCTAGAAGACTGGCATCCTCGGATACGAGTGACTAGGGCTTTACACACACACACACACACACACACACACATATATATATATATATATATATATATATATATATATATATATATATATATATGAGCTAGTCGGGCAGTATTCCATTTGATGTGACCTGAATTTTTATTAATTTGCTCACGTCAATTTGAGAGCAGTAATTATTTCATTTGAACCTGAGCTATTCAAAATTACAAAGTTGTGTTCCTTTAATTGATTTTGTATCATTAGAAGCTTATATGGCGAAATACAATAACAATGGCAATAATGAAAAGGTGGCAATCCAACATTTCAGGATTGCTGGCCCGGGTCCGAATCGGAATGATTTTAATTTACTCACAGAGTCGGCCTGATTCTAAAATGGGCAATTTTATTTTGAAACACTGTAATTTGAGAGCAATAATTATTTCATTTGAACATGAGCTATTAAAAGTTACAAAGTTGAAAAGGTGGCAATCCAACATTTCAGGATTGCTGGTCCGAACAGCAATGTTTTTAAGGAGTCGGTTGGGCCGATGCCTCCCTCTAGAAGTAAAGTTGAATAAATTCGCGACACTGTGAAACACTGTCATTTGCATTATTTACATTATTCGGACTATTGTTATCATCTTTCGTTCCGGCCTTCTTCAAGTGGTTGGAATGTCGAACTGAATCCTTTAATTCGCTCGGGGTAGACTGTTCTATTCCCCTGGATGTCAGTTATCAGCTGTTAATTTCCATCTGAAAGCTCGCCACTGCCTTAACCGGGTATTGAACTCACACTCTTTTGGGTCCTGTCACTGGATCTAACCAACGCCTTTATCCACTGTGCCATGTGTCCTTGTGGACATCTGGGTATGAATTTCTGGGTATTATAAACCTAATGTCTTCAGCAACTATTTTTACCAATGCACATATTGCAATTTGGCTGTTATCATTCCATGTTTTTACCAGAGCTCATATTGCAACTTTGTTGTTATCATCGCTTTTCTCTGGCATTCCTTATTACTGGTTCCCATATTGTATTTATTTCTATGCTTCGTTGGCTCAGGAGATTTTTGTGGCCTAGCATATGTGCTGATTCCATAAGTTTACGAATTTTCCAATGGTGTTCCTTGTCTATGATCTCAACATGATCCCACAAAGGGCGGTGATCTCCCTTCTCTCGCCACGCCTGATTTTTCCACTTCCCCTCGTGTCACAGCTCGTGTAAATAATGTACATGATACCTCATCTCAGAAATATAGACAGGCACAGTCATTCGCATTGACGGGTGTGTCCATTATATATATCTATATAATTATGTAATGGGCGCTCCCGTCAGTTTTGACGTATGGATGTCCAGTAGGTTATAGATATATGTGTATGTCGACTTTGAAATTTCTGTCCTGAAAGAGATTACAGACACCATCACAATGGGTGGAAGATTTTGGATTACATGTCGAAGTTGCTGATCTTAATGCTGTTTATTTTCTTTTACTCATTTCATACCAACTGCTTAATCAAAGCAACTAATTAACAGACAGGACAATAAAAGTGAAAAAAAAATAAAAGAAATTGCGAGACTCATAAGGCGCAATGTATTACTCTCCAGAGGTTAGCATCAGCCATATAAATTGAAGGTAAAACGGTTCTTTGAGTTGATTAATAGAGAGCAACTTCATTGTAGATAGCGAATATGGAAATGATGACACCAGGGAAGCCGTTGACGAAAATAAATGTGATAAATTATTCGGGGATAATCCCTCTTGTTTTATGATTATCTCCCTT
>CAHIKZ030005468.1:1267500-1317500 GCA_903632075.3 Acanthosepion pharaonis | reverse complement strand
TTAACGGTGTCCAGTGCGGAAGTGACTCTCTGCTTGATTTCCTCTTGACTAGTGCGACATAAAGTCTCAGATTTAAATTTAGAAACAAAATCGTAAGGTATCATGTTGGGGTACGTGGCAGTCATTTCAACAGAACACTGTCTTCATCAGTTCATTGTTTGAAGAATCTAGGCTTATGACTTCTGGGGAGTTTGGAAAAAAAGTTTTCCCGAATCCGTTCGATACAGGGGGGTCATCCAAATCCTTTTACCCTGCAAAGAGAGCCATCCTCTTTGATTTTTTTTCTGTCATGTCCAAATCTGCATTGCAACTGGTGAAATCTTTAGCGATTTCTCTCATAAATACACGCTGAAAAATCCCGATTCTATTCGAACAGAGACTCTAACGCACGAAAGGCTTTTTTTCCTTTCCAGTGAATGCCATTTCCATACCTGAAAAGGAAAATAAATAAAATGTTAAACACAGAGATCTGAGATATTTTCTACACATAGAAACCGGTAAAATTTGAGATCACCTTAACGCGAATTTGTCATTTTATTATTTTACGAAATGAAACGCCCTGTATATTGTGATATCAATTATTAAGGAGTGAGCTTAAATATATTATTTCAGTAATCGCTGACTTGTCGGACAAGACGTTTTAAAGAGGCATCAGGTTGGGCTAAAGTGAAACTAAACTAATTTATTGAATGGAAAGAAGAATTCAGAAGAGATAATTTAATAAGTTTATAGGAAATGCGAGAGGAATGAAATTTTGTGAGATGCTATCAATAAGACAAGAAAATAAAAGAGATTTAAAAGTAGTGGTTAGGCAAAATATGTATGAGGAGATAAAGGAAGAGTTTTGTTTCATTTGTAATTAGGGGTTAGGAAGTTGAAGACGGGAAAGGGCAATTTAATTTAGGCTCGGTCGGGTAAAGTAGATCATGTCCAGTCTATGGTGTTCTGAGCAGCCTTCTGTAGAAGCACATTTCTATTGCGTCAAATCTCTTCTTCATCTGTGAGGAGATTGTCAAACATTCAATGCCATATAAAGAGGAACGATATTGCGTCAAATCTCTTCTTCATCTGTGAGAAGATAGTCAAACATTCAATGCCATATAAAGAGGAACGATATTGCGTCAAATCTCTTCTTCATCTGTGAGGAGATTATCAACCATTCAATGCCATATAAAGAGGACCGATATTGCGTCAAATCTCTTCTTCATCTGTGAGGAGATTATCAAACATTCAATGCCATATAAAGAGGACCGATATTGCGTCAAATCTCTTCTTCATCTGTGAGGAGATTATCAAACATTCAATGCCATATAAAGAGGACCGATATTGCGTCAAATCTCTTCTTCATCTGTGAGGAGATTATCAACCATTCAATGCCATATAAAGAGGACCGATATTGCGTCAAATCTCTTCTTCATCTGTGTGGAGATTGTCAACCATTCAATGCCATATAAAGAGGACCGATATTGCGTCAAATCTCTTCTTCATCTGTGAGGAGATTATCAACCATTCAATGCCATATAAAGAGGAACGATATTGCGTCAAATCTCTTCTTCATCCGTGAGGAGATTATCAAACATTCAATGCCATATAAAGAGGACCGATATTGCGTCAAATCTCTTCTTCATCTGTGAGGAGATTATCAACCATTCAATGCCATATAAAGAGGAACGATATTGCGTCAAATCTCTTCTTCATCTGTGAGGAGATTATCAACCATTCAATGCCATATAAAGAGGACCGATATTGCGTCAAATCTCTTCTTCATCTGTGAGGAGATTATCAAACATTCAATGCCATATAAAGAGGACCGATATTGCGTCAAATCTCTTCTTCATCTCTGAGGAGATTATCAAACATTCAATGCCATATAAAGAGGACCGATATTGCGTCAAATCTCTTCTTCATCTGTGAGGAGATTGTCAAACATTCAATGCCATATAAAGAGGACCGATATTGCGTCAAATCTCTTCTTCATCTGTGAGGAGATTGTCAAACATTCAATGCCATATAAAGAGGACCGATATTGCGTCAAATCTCTTCTTCATCTGTGAAGAGATTATCAACCATTCAATGCCATATAAAGAGGACCGATATTGCGTCAAATCTCTTCTTCATCTGTGAGGAGATTATCAAACATTCAATGCCATATAAAGAGGACCGATATTGCGTCAAATCTCTTCTTCATCTGTGAGGAGATTATCAACCATTCAATGCCATATAAAGAAGACCGCTATTACATAACCTTTTCGCACTCTTTTCTCTTTCTAATGAATTTCTCTGAGTTTGTTTTAATCCATTATCTGCCATTTTTTTTAATGCCCATTTTTGGCCCAGACGGGTGTCTTAGGAGTTTTTTTATTCCTTATGTTTAATTTCAGTAGTTATCATTGTCGCTCTTATAGAAACTAGAACATCATATATATATATATATATATATATATATATATATATATATATATATATATATATATATATATATATGTATATATATAATATCATTATTTTCTACTTGAGAAATGTAAAATTACGACAGACAGTGTCTTCTTACGGCTAATAATAAAAACTTTAAAGGCTAAGTGTTGTAAAGTATACCTCTGCAAATACAATGTATGTAAGCAATTCAATGTAAATGCAAGGAATAACATGTAGTGAGTTTAATTTTAACAAAACCCCAAATGGTGCTCATGGCAGGTTATGTGTTTAATAATTGGTGTTTCAATATCATATCAGTCATCTGTTAAAATATTTCCGTATATTATTATACAGTGTCACCCGGATATAAGAGAGTTGTCGGGACCGGAGAAGAAGTCTCTTATATCCGGGTTTCTCTTATATCCGGGTTTGGTCTAATTTATATACATTAACACAGGTTCTAATTTGGCACCAGAGAAAATCTCTCTTATATCCGGGTTTCTCTTATATCCGGGTCACTTATATCCGGGTTACAGTGTATGTATCAAAATACAGTAATGTTTTGTGTACGAAGCCAAAACAGAAGTTGAAGAGAATCTCGATTTCCGTGATATAAACCGGAAATGTCCAACTAAAGAAAGAACATATAAAATGGCCGGATTCAATTTAAAATATATATGAGGAGGCGAAAAATAATTATATCTTTCTTTTATTTACAGATACTCACGTTAGAGAGTTAACCAGTCCAGTGTTGTTTGGTTGGAACTCTTGAGTTCCACAGTAATCTTTCAGTGTTCTTCACCATTTCATTACACTAACACGAATAGATGATCTTTAAATTCTATTTGATCATGCCCTAGCCTTTGATCAGTTTAATGATCCATTCGCGAAATATGATGTGACAACTGAGAGAAGCAGTCGCAATTGTCTTCGGTTAGATACTGTTGTGGATTCCGAGATGAAATTCGGTCTCCAATGAATGACAAACGCAATAATTAAATATAAGAAATAAAATGTATTTACACAATAATACAAAGGGTAATACTGTTAGTAAATCCATGAACGAGGTTAGTAGCAAATACAGATAGATATATACAGTCTCGAAGTAGGACTTCCTTAGAGTCTACGTACTTGTAACTGACTTCTAGAAGAGGTTACCTCACTATCTCCGTTTGCATATTCTCTCACTATCCGTATATCCTCCCTCACTGACTGTCTAACTCTGGGTATTTAACGGCAGCACTCCAAGTAACACTGGTAGAGTCCACTTATATGAAAAGGAGAGGACCCCATAACAGATACAGAAAATTTCATTGAGGAATAAAAGATTGAAGTCAATAAATTGTAGAAAACAAGGAAATATGGTGGCTACTCTGTCTACATCTCTGAGATGAGGTATTATAATTACTTGCTTAAGGACACATGGACCAATGGATAAAGACGTTGATTAGTTCAAGTGACTAGACCCAAAGTGTTGTAAGTTCAATTCCAGGCAACAGCAGTGGTGAATCAAAACATGGAGATTTGAATTAAAGGGAAATAACTGAGACATTCGGAAGAGGTATGGCATTTGGAACCAGAACAATCGACCCGGAAGCAGGAAATAATGGGTTTGATTCGGAAATCCAATCACCTTAAAGAAGATCGTAGCCTACAATGGCTGAAATGTGAGTATAGCAATGAAGACAAGCAGTCAAAATTTCAATGGGGAATAAAGGATTGAAGTCAATAAATTGAAGAAAATGATGAAAGATAATAGCTACTTTTATTTCAGAAATACTTGGAAATGTCATTTATAATATTAATAGGAAAACCTAACATAGCGGAACTGGTTGGAGCAAAATTCTTCTCATTTTTCTTCTAGGTACTATGTCCGTTTCAGAAAACAGTTACCATCAGAGTTTTCCTACAAAGTTCAATACCCACTTGTTGAACGGTTAAGTCGTTAAATGAGGAGTATATATATTTCTTATAACTAGAACTTGTACCTATCTATATTTCTGAGATGAGGTATTATGTACATTGTTTATATTATTTACATCATTCGGATTATTGTCCTCATCTTTGTCGCCATATTTATTACAACGTTTCGGCCTTTCAGTATCTGTCTATATTTCTGAGATGAAGTATTATGTACATTATTTACATTATTCGGACTATTGTCCTCATTTTTGTTGACATAGTTATGACAACGTTTCGGCCGTTGTACGCTCCGGCCTTCTTCAGGTTGTTGGAATGTCAACTTTGATCCTCCAAACTTTAAATGCATTTTTAATCGCCATCTTCTGTCTTATTAATTCGAGTACTTTAATAGTTTTGTCTGCTCTCTTTTAGTTTTTTTTTCTCGTATTATTGCCCAATCATTAACTCCTTATGTCTTAATGTTGTTATTGCCTTACTTGTAGTGAAAAAAAAAGAAACCACATGAAGTAGCAAAAGTGACAATTAAAAGTTCATTAACCTGGTTCCAATTCACTGAAGACGGCTCCTTGCAGAAGTCGGTTCTAAGACATGACGCGGCCAAGAAAACGGAGCTGTCGGCAAGTGTAACTTCTAAAGATCCGTGAACGTGAAACGACGAAAAATATAAGATGCCATTCTTTGTCGCAGGAATGGGTTTATTTGAAGACAGAATGAATGGAATCTTTCAAGATTTCGCAAATTTATGATTAACATGGCAAACATTTTCGGGCTGAAGTGAGAACATATGGGTTCATGCCTTTTCCGAGGGTACTTGCGCACAAGTGAATGTAAGGAACTCAATGCAAACGGCATTACCTGGTATTCTCAAGTGGCCGCCCATCTAAATACTGACCCAGAACACAGTTGCTTAACTTCGGTTATCGGATGAGAACCAATGTTACAATGTTAAAAGAACAAATTGATATTCCAGATTTAATACATGAAGTGATTCTGTACATTATCTTTATGAAATGCCAGATATTTTTCGCGCACATTCCAGGTTTATATGTTTTACCAATATAAACAGTTCCTACCAAATTAATTCATATTTTATGAGACGGGAATGTGTTTCTATTCCATCTCCAAAACGGCCTTACGTCACGAATAATTCACACACACACACACACACACACACACGCACACGCGCGCGCACCTACATATATATATCTGTATATATTATAGTAATATAAATAGTTGTTGAGTTACAGTTTTACTTGGTTGTTTGTCTTTTTTTAGTCACGTGGTCATGATCGTTTTTATATTCTGTTCCACCTTTACCTCGTTGGCCACTTGACCAAACCTAGGTAGGTTTACCTGGCTCTTTTAGGTTCATATATATATATATATATATATATATATATATATATATATATATATATATATATACAACGTCCTGGGTATGACAATAACTTACATCCGCGTCCTCGGTAAGACGTTAAACTACGTCCAGCAGCAAGGCCTTTGTTCAGGAGGTTTTTGAGAAGCGTGGAACCAACTCTTGGTTGCTGATGTTCCCAGGTCCACCCTGACCCAGAGTGGTAGCACCTGTTAGGATCCCAGCTATGGGCAAATATTTAACCTCGGACCTGGGGTAAAAACATTATGGAAGTGTAAAAATAGGTTTTAAAACCAGAAATGCTTTGTAAAAAAAAAAAAAAAATTATTACAGGCGATGAGTTTCGCCATAATATATTTTTACTTTTGTCACACAGTCATCAACTCATTCGTACTTATATTTGGTAATATTGTCGTCACGCTATCGAAGATTGAACTTGATCGCCCTAATTTTTTTACTGCTTCTACAGTGTAAACATGGTCGCTCCGCTAGCAGTGTGCACCAAGGAGGAACAAGCATCAGTGATCCTATTTTCCTGGTCGGAACATGTGTTAGTGGCTGAAATTCATCGGAGGCTTTCGCCTTGTTGTCCTCTCGTTTTCCAATTACTTGCATTTGCGCGACTACAACGATTCACTACATAACTCTTTTGCAAGGGAAGTTTGATCACTATCATGCTAGAAACGGTAACCGGTCAGAATCCATCATCGTCCGTGCATTGAATACTGTTGCCATATCTGGTCTGGTCACCCTTAGGATCATCTCGAGATTCTTGACAAAATCCAAAGAAGGATCCCTAATGTAATCGATCCTGACTTGGCTATTCTAATTCAGTCAGTCTCCCACGGCCGTTATTTCGCTTCCCTCTGGCTTTTCTACAAATATTTTCGAGGCAACTGTTCTGAGGGGTCATTTTCTTACCCTGGTTCCCCGTATACATGAATTTAAGCGCTCTACTAGATTCGTTAAATGACACTACTACTTCTGCTTCAACAGTTTCTTTTCTCGTACTTCCCGCCTGTGAAACTCTCTACCGTTTATTTGTTTCCCTGATTACTACAATCGACAAAAATTTTAATGCAGTCCTCTCTATTTTTAGTCTTCTCTTCCACTTTCACTCCCTGTAATCCCCTGCGCACTAGTGTCATTTCCGGCTTGCTTGGCGGTGAAATGATTTAAAAAAGAAGAAATACGACAACAGTGTGCTCGCACGTAGAAGTGTTTATGAGTGGATCAAGAAAGTTTAAAAGTGGACGGAGAAGCCTGACGCACGAAGAAGGAGCAAGACCACCGTCAACCTCCACTACAGTAACACCGAGAGATGGCAATGACGATCCGGTGATTTAACATCGATAAGCTGGCATGTTCTCTGCAGATTCGGGTCATTTCTTATAAATGTTGTCATAGCCTCGTATATATATATATATATATATATATATATATAACTAGCGCAGTGTGCCCTAAGGATCCGCGTACGTAAAACCTAGGTAGGTTTACCTGGCTCTTAAGGTTCATAGTTAGATTTGCTCTACTTAGTGTTCTTAGTTCTTTCTTTTTTGTCACTTATATTTCCTTGGGTATTGATTTGTTCATTCACACGCCAAAACACCTTAGGTTTTTTCAAACAGGTATAACTATATATATATATATATATATATATATATATATATATATATAAAATATAAATATGAAGAAATATATAGTTATAAGGTCTGCTATATTTACGGGAGATAGTGCACAATATCAGATATAGATAGTATGTAAATATAAATATAAAAGTGAACATTGAAATATAACACTCAGAGGCGACAGATTGTTTCATGCTAGACGCAATCGTCAGGCCGCAAATGTTAGATTTTTACTTTTTTTTATTTATATATATATATGAGTCAGTGGTACATTGTGGGTAATCTATTCTGGTGATTAGTTTTTCGGGAGTGACCCATATATATAAATAATCGAGGAAAAAAAATATCTAGAATTTATGTATACGCGCGATATATATATATATATATATATATATATATATATATATATAAACATATACATATATATATATATATATATATAAACATATATATATATATATATATATATATATATATATATATATATATATATATATATAAGGTTTTCTATCAATATCTGTGAAATCCCTTAATATTCTTTTTTTTATTCATTTTATTTCTAATTTTATTTTCATTCCTTTTCAGAACCCCATGAATAATGAATACACAAGAAGGTATCTTTGTTGACATCCCTAGTTTATTTGCATGGAGTTTCATAAAAAAAAAGGTTTATCACCAAAAGATCAATAGATTAGCTGAGCTTAAAGAAGGCATTCAGTTTGCAGTGCAGGAGATAACACCTGAAATTCTCCAAATTGCTTTTCGCAACGCTAATTATAGATTTGAAATTTGCATAGAATACCGAGGCAGCACACCTTGAAAATTTTCAATAAAATTTTCACGTAAGATTTTTAAATCTGTTTGCTTTGTATCATAATTAAGTAATAAATATAGACTTCTGTTAATTTTGAAAAACTTGTCCGATTTCATTGATTTAGATTTTTTAATTCGAAAACACACACACATACATACACACACACACACACATATATATATATATATATATATATATATATATATATATATTATAATTTTATCATATAGACTAAACCATTTTACTCACTACAAAGATGCAACTTGGATTCATTGGTTTCAGTGTATTTTAACTGCACTTCGACGGGTGTGAATCGAAAATGATTATGAAAAATCCTGCTTGTAGGAAAGCCGTATGTGAAACGTCACTTACTTTTTTCCATTTGTTTGAGAAGAAAAATATACATTAAAAAAATAGGTGACGGAGTGGAACGATAGTGCTTGTTGATAGCAGTTTGTTGAACAATGGATTGGGTGTTTAATGTCGACTGGTCTGTGGAAATGTTTCTCCCGAGAAGCACCGGTCAAGAGTTTAGGCACATCATCTCACAAGCGTCTTAAGAGTGAGTGGTAGGGGAGGAAAGATGGAGATACGGGATAGTATTACGTTTGAGTATGTAAAAACTGTAGCGTTAGTTTTAGTAGTAATTGGGAATGTTATTTTTGGTTTACTATAAAAATTCTAGAGCTGAATTGCATGTATTTATGTTGGGGTTATCACTACTAATTCTGTAATCAATGAACGTGTTTTGTGTATTAAAATTTAGAAGTGCTGATTTCCTCTAAAAAAAATATAAGCGATGTTAATATAAACTTTTATAATCAAATTCTGAAATATTCCTGGACGTATAGTGTATAGAATAAGTATGGCTGTAAAACGATTAATCTGAAAATATTACCAGTAATATATATTAAAAAAAAATTAAGAATCATAATCTAATTAGTGGAGAGGTATATACAAGAGTAGGGAATATCGAAGGATGTGGTGTATAATTTTAAAACGTTTATATTTAAGGAATTAAGAATTTAAGAAGATTGTAGTGTTAGATCCTTAGTATGTTTACAGAAAACGGTGGTTTCGTATCTTTGATTTAATAATTGGGTGTTATTCAAGAGATCTTATGATACATATTTTTTTCTGTAAACATAAGAAGCAAGGTTCGCTCAGAGAATTTCATGTTCTGGCTTGTCTTAGGCTTTTCCATTTAACCTTAGGTGTTTCTCCTTCTTCCTTGAGTTTCCAAAAATATTTCGAAATCGATGTCATATTTCCTTTGGCCGTATTTGTAAAGGAGTTCAAGTGATTGTAATACCTATCCTTAAAAGATCTGCTAGTTGACCCCACATACAGCCTAATATCTCTGGGGTTCTCATTTGATGCGATATAGCACATATACACTATGGATTTGGTTAAGCACCTGTTTAATAATGGACATTGATCGGGGATTCTACAATGACATAGCCTTTTTTCTTGTGGTATATTACAACTTGTATATAGGTTGTGTTTATTATCTCTATAAAGTTTCAGTATTCTATTGTTATGCCATTAAATAATTTTATCTAGATTTCTAGAACAGCTATAACTAATTTTTAAGGTATTGCGGTTGAAAATCTGGCTTAATTTACTCTCCGTGGGGAAGTGCTTGTTAATTAGATTTAAGAATGTGTGTCCTAATTTGGTACGGACTAATTTGTTGAAGGGAGCTGCATACCAAATTATTCTCCTTCCTCTCTTGTTTTTTTTTTTTTTTTTAGAATAACTACAATTTGATCTATATTTAATTTCGGAAGATCTGTAACCACTGTCGGTAAGGATTTTGTTATAGATAATTTTGTGTTTATCGAATATTTACTTGCTAGATGAGTGCTTGTTTATACGGCGTTCAATGGATGATGGGATATGTTTAATAACTGGCGTTGTGTGATTGGAATTAGGATTTATATAAATGGGGTTAGCATTATTTTTCAAGAAGGGTTGGAAAATGTTTAAGGTTACATCTAAGAAGTCTATTTGTTTTACGTTAGAATTATTTTAACCTTGAGGTGTAAAGATTTAAACACTCTATGAATCCATTTCCTCAACTGATCAACCTTGCTTCCGATAGAATTATTCACTACCATCAAAGCATCGTCTCTATAAATCCCTATATTATTTAGACTAATTTCATTGTGAACTGTGAGAGTGTATAGAATAAACACTCCGACCAAGTCCGATGATTCAGAAGAATCCAGCGATCCCATAGATACATAAAAACTTTCAACAGTTTTTTTTTAAAATTCATTGTTGGTTGTTGTGTATCATAATTGATTACCTGCAATTTAGGATGATGTCAATTTCATCCTTAGAAATATCGGAGTAAAACTCTATTCTCACACGTCGAAGTGCAGTTGAAATGCACTGAAACCAAATTGCATCTGTGTAGTGAGTAAAATGGTTTTGCCTGAATAATAAATAAATAATTATCGCTCTACTATCGGTATCGAGCACTCTTTTTTATTAATGCTGTGAACGTTGGAATTTATATATTACTTTCGTTCTCATCGCATCGGAATATATATATATATATATATATATATATATATATATATATATATATATATATATATATGGGGATGCACACAGACACGGACACACACAGTCACATAGACACACAGACACACACACACACATATACATATATATATATATATATATATATATATATATATATGTATGTATGTGTGTGTGTACATGTACATGTATATGTATACTTTTCTAACATAAATTCCAAAAAGGAATTAATTTGGAGAAAGACACAGGAAATTCCGTCAAAGATAACAGCGACAATTTTTACCTCTCGCTGCACACTTCAATCAACCGTTGCGTATCATTGATGACATCAGATCCATGCTTTTAGTACATTTATACAACAGACGAGAAAGATGCAGGTCGGAGTATAATTTCAAAATAAAAACACACATTCAGGAATTAAACAGGAATTTAGGTTTATTCAGAGAACATAATTTCCACACTATTCCTCCCCCCCCAAAAAAAAGAAACAACAAAAACAACATTCCTCGGAAGAGTGCGTGACACAAATTTGTTTATTCCACGTCCCATTGAAAAATGACACCACCGTGTCCGAAAATTTCGATTTAGTCAAAAGGTTAAATTATGATGAATATCATCAATCTTATTTCTAGTATTGTTATCATTTGGGGGGCGTTTTATATATCGCGTTTTATTAAACGGCCTATTAAATCTCACGTACATACACACACACACAAACTCTGCTTTATTTTCTATATATTTTACACACACACACACACACACACACATATATATATATATATATATATATATAGATAGATAGATAGATAGATAGATAGATAGATAGATAGATGGATTGTTAATACACACACACACACACATATATATATATATATATATATATATATATATATATATATATATATATATATTATTTCATTGGATAATATAGACAAGTTTTGTCTATATATTTTAAATAAATTCCTTTCATATTGTCTAATAAGCTTAATAACATTATCATTGAAAGATGAAAAAAAACACCATATTGATACATGTTTTTTTATCCTATCTAAGCTTTCGACTTACATAAGCCAGTATCAAAGATGGCAATTACATTTCAATATATTAAGCAATACACGGACAAAACAATAATCATAGTCTAATTTTGTTGCATGAAAAATGTCCAAGCCACGACAAACTCGTGTATACCAGACCCTGAAGCGAAACTCGCACCGCAGCTCGTGACGTCACACATAGCCACGTGAGATTGAAAACGAGAAGTATTAAGTATAGGAAGCCGTTGATATAAACCAATGGCTTCTGTTATCAATTATAGGCATTTAAGAATATATATAATATATAACATTGAAAATAAAGCAGATTTTTTTTTACTTTAAGGTTAGAAATATTCAGCGTAAAATTTATTAGATATATTTTATGTCTACTTTTTAAACATCCGAATAGAAAACTCGTGCAGCACTTGTATATACTCTGAATTCTATTGCAAAAGGCTAATCCAAAAAAGTTCTAGACAGACATACCCATTTCAATGCATTCAATGTTCACATACCCTGACTCCTTATAGCATAAGATCATTACTTTTCGATAATAAACGGATTCTGATTATTTCATTAATGTTTAATTAGACTTTAAAATACGCCTAATCAATAACTGGTAATGTCTGGTCATGCCTAAGTCTCTGGGGTTATTCATTATATTTTTTTTAATTTTTTTTTTAGTTTTTTCCTTTTTTTTTTCTCTGACCTTTTAATCGAGAAACTCATTTCTTTATCACAGGCTTAATTTCGAGACTTGAATGCACTTTTACATTACATAGTTTATTATAGAATACCAATAAATAACAAATGTTCAAAATGCGGGAAACAAGAATGCGTCTTCTCACTGATATGAGAATATCCCCCGCAGCTAT
The DNA here is from genome assembly GCA_903632075.3 of Acanthosepion pharaonis. Classification (NCBI taxonomy): domain Eukaryota; kingdom Metazoa; phylum Mollusca; class Cephalopoda; order Sepiida; family Sepiidae; genus Acanthosepion; species Acanthosepion pharaonis. Next base: position 1,304,886 of record CAHIKZ030005468.1, on the reverse strand, counting down.
AGATTAAATATCAGAACTTTTATTTGTAAAAATCATTTTATCTCCGAGAAAATGTTAATGCAATATTCGTTCGTGAAAAAGAAATGATGTTTATAATCCACTGTTCAATAATTAACAAAAGGTAAATAAAGCGCAAGATAGAAATTAGCTTATCACTCAATTTCTCACCGATAAAAAGGATTCTTGAAGAAGAAAGTGATATGGCTCTACAGATGCATGATGAGAATGGAACACCTGAGCAACGGGGAAGTTTTAAGATAAATAAGAACGAATATCACACTTCAGAATCTGAAAAGACAGTAGAAATGAGGAAAGAAAGTTTGGTAAATTTGACACTAAGGTGTCATAGAAAATGAAGGCAAGACAGCGAGTGGTAATCATCGAATAACGTGCTTGTGCAAATGGCTTGCGGGACATGGACTTAGCGGAATATTCAAAACTCAAACCTGAGTGAGTACCTTTAATTTTTTTTTGTTTTGTTTTTGTTTTGTTTTACGGCATATCAATCTCAATGGGTTATTTAATGCCGATAAATTTTTCATTGTTGCTAATATTTTTTTCCATAAATCTATTTCTGGTAATATTTTTTCCTTGAAATATCTATTTCTGTTAAGAATTTTCCTTCGCTGGAGATATTTTTTTCCAGAAAAGTATTGCTGGTAATATTTTTTTTTTCAAAAATGTATATATATACATACGCATAGACACACTTCCTATGTTGTGTAGGGTTTGTGCACAAGCCTGTGAGCAGTCTATTGTTTTTGCCAATATGCGTATACATATTCGTGCTCCACATATACTCGTATGTGAGTGTGTGCGTATTTGACCATTATGTGTGCATGTTGTGTGTTTTTGCGTGTGGGGTTATGATCTATTTAGTTTTGACTTGATTTGGTTTGTTTTACGGTATATCATTGAATGCCGACAAAATTGTTATTGCTGGTAATTTTTTTTATCTATCTATCTAGCTAGCTAGCTAGATTGATAGATTGATAGCTATCTTGGTCTCTTCATATCTATCTATCTGTCTTGGTCTCTTCATTATCTATCTATCTATCTATCTATCTATCTATTTATCTCTCATTACTTAGTGATTTCGTTTGGATTGGTTTGTTTGTTTTACGGGATATCAACCTCAATGGGTTATTGAATGCTGACAAAAATTGTTATTGCTGGTAATATTTTTTACATATCTATCCTGCTAGCTAGCTGGCTAGATAGATATCTTGGTCTCTTCATATCTATCTGTCTCTCTTGGTCTCTTCATATCTATCTATCTATATATCTATCTATATATATATATATCAATCTATCTATCTATCTATATATATATATATATATATATATATATATATCATTATATATATATCATTATATATTGTTTTGGTTTGGTTTGTTTTATGGCTTATCAACCTCAATGGCTTATTTAATGCTAACACATTTTTTATTGCTGGTAATTTCTTTTTTTAAAAAATGGATTTCTGGTAATATTTGTTCTTCTAAAAACTATAGCTGGTAATATCTTTTCTTTTTCGAAAATGTGTTGCTGGTAATATTTTTTACAAAGTTTTTTTGGTATTAAAACCTATTTTTACACTTTCATAGTGTCTTGATCTGAGTCTGTGACCCTGACAGGTGCTACCACTCCGGGTCTGGGTACACCTGGGAACACCAGCAATTAAGAGGCAGGTTTCACGCTCCTCAAAACCTCCTGATCAGATGCCTTGGTGTTGGACGTAGTTTATCGTTTTACCCAGGACTCGGATGTAGTTTATCGTCATACCCAGGACGGAAGAACCTTTAAGGATTGGAAAATGTGGAAAAACATGTCCTGCAGTAACACGCTACATAAAGGAAGTTTAAATAATATCTTTTCAAATATGCTACGTTGTGATAATTACCCCAAATATCCTGGTGATATTATTTTCCCTAGCACTTGTGCTATGAGAAGAAACGCGACTATTTATTTTTGACCAAGTGTAAAAGTTTACTTTATTTGAAAAATGCGTATTTTCGAAATCTGGGAAACATGTGTCCTGGTTCTTGGCCTTCATTCACTGCGTTGCTATAAGATATTACTTATATATAATAAGTAAAAAATAACGATGATTAATAGATGTAGCTAAACTATTCGTAGCTAATATATATCCGGAAAAAAAAAGCACTAGACAATATTCGATAATCTATATTCAGTTATATGCGTAATGTGTAGACAGTTATTTAATTAATAAGTATTTAGAAACCCTGGCAACTCCATATGTATCCAACAATCAATTAATATGTTGTGTAACGGTTATGTCCGTTGTCAACATTATATTGTATCCAAGAATTTAATTTCTTTGATGATCGCTTCCTTTATGATAAATGGTGTTGATGATTACATTCAGCGCCAACGTGCAGATTTAGGACGAGAAGATTCCAGTTTCACCAAAACCTGCTCCCGCCATCCATTCCTTATTTCTGTTTGGCTTTGAAATATTTGGTTGAAGATGGAAGAGAATCAGCGTAGAAGAAAGTGCCTATGGCGTGAATTTAAGGTGGACCTCAACTGCCCAGGAAATGACCTAAACGCTTGATTTCATGACCTTCCTCCGCGGCACATACCGAATGAGACATGGAGAATCCAGTTATGAAACAGCAACGGACAGCGGTTAACTTAGTTATAATTTGCAGTGGGGCCTTCTCTGGCATTTCCTCTTCATCCGCTGGTTCAACCGTTGTGAACAATGGTTATATACTCAGCAATACGAAAAATATTTTTAGCTGTTAAGTTTGGTTAAAATCTAGACGGAGAGCTGAAAATTTCATAGGCTGACTATGTAGGCGTGACGCTAGAGCAGTGAAATCTTACATGCATTAGTTTCAACTGTTCTTATTAATAACTGTGTTGTTTAATTCCAGGTAAACTGATATCTAACTATTCAAAGAAGACTGTCCAGTAGATATGACATCATTATCACAGCGATATTGGTTCTCAGCCAAGTGTTCTTTTTTTTCATGTTGGGGAACAGATGATAGTCAAAGTAGTCAGAATAAGAAGGGTGATCAACCAGTTCAAAACTACAGTCACAGGCAACAGCCATTGAAATCAATGTAGTGTGCTAGTATTAGGCTCGTCTGTTAGCCCAATCTTACCTTTTTCGAGTAAAGCACTATTCCAACTTTCATTCGTAAATCTTGCCCTCTGATTGGTTAATTTCTACCAATCAGGTCGCCCGCACGTGCACTTCGAAGTTTTGGCGCAAAATCGCTCTGGAGCCACCCCACGTGATCATGACCTCTTAAAAGGAACCCAAAGCACGTGTGACCTGGAGAGGCAGACGCAGAAGCCGATGGAAACGCAGACCTGAGCAGATCAGCAGCAGACAATTTTTCGACCGCTTACTCAAGCTTAAAAATGTGACGATTACTAATTACCGTCTCACTAATCTATCTTCTACGAACTTCTTCGTCATTGGGAACACGCTAAGCACAATACGCGTACGTACGAACACTCACCACAACACAACACACACACACACGCATAATATTTACCACACGCACTCTATGTAAATTGTAACCTTTCTTATTATTAATACATATATTTGTTTACATATATTTATCGGTCTTGTGTTTGTTTTTCCTTGCCTTCTTTGGACTTTATTAAAGTCCAGCTTTCTCATGTAGTTGGACCGGCTAGCGGGAAAATCTTAACCCCACATGTGTTCTTCTACTTCTACTCAACAACATCGCCGACACGATTCTTCTACACTAGAGTATTGAACACTTTCATCAGTTTTCTAGGCGTTTGTTTTCGTTTAGCCAATCATTAATGCCGGGTCAAGATGGCATAGTGCTCTCTATTGATGGTGTCGTTGTTTTGTAGGGATTCAATAAACACAATGTATTTTACATCCCGCCAAATAACGGAGGCAGTCACCTAAACTGCAGAGGAAACGACGTTGGATTACTTTGGAGCAGATGAGGAGGAGTGTTTCCCCTTCATGGATTAGCTCTTTGTCACTGGCTCGAAGTGACGAAAACTAAACTCATCCTGGTTTAGCAATCGTTCAATGAAAGCAGCTGAATCTGGCACAAAGAATGGGAAATTTTATCGTGATGTGATTAGTCTGGTGTGCTCTTGATTAAATGTCAGAAGAATCTGGTACGAACCGAGTAGGAAACTTCGTGCCATGTTCATTGTGCAGAAGATTCTCAACTCTTTCACGCGATATGATAATTTATGGCTAATTTATTTATAGTAAATCGCCTGTCATCCATCATCGTGGCAATTGCATCTTCAAATCTCCTTTTCCTCCTCTATTCAGCTGGCCACTTTTAACTGTTGATAAAGCTGGAGTACCACCTACTAACGTAACAATGATACCAGATTTTGTCCATTTTCAAGAGGAGTCGCTATTATTTACACCTGAAGATGTTGGTTTAACCCCACAAAAAAATGTGGATATTAATAAGAGTTGAAATTAATGCATGCAAGATTTCAGAGCTCTGGCATTACTCTTTCATTGTCAGCCTATGAACATTTCTATATAATCTCCTCAGACGAGGCGGCTGTTATATTTTTAATACTCGCGTACCAAGCGAATAGGGAAATGTTTATGGAAACCTGATGCTACTGTAGGCAAAATAGAATAGAGGCAAAGTTTCTTTTTTAAATGGCAACTAGATTAACTCCAAATTACTATATCAGATGTACTTTATTCTTTTCTGGACACATGGGGGGCTAATAATAATATAAGCGAGTGGAGATAATGGTTTGCATGTGATTCTAAACAATTATTGAGAAGCAGCAGACGAGATAAATGACAAACAAAATTGAGAACAGGTTAGGTTACTTAGCAATTATTTCTCATACCATTAAAACTATATTATATTACTGGCCTACGTGTTTTGTCAGGCGTTAACGATTTAGTTCGTAGGTTTTGCATTGCTGGGCATCAGGGAACAACATTACTGGAATAAGTCTTGAAGTTTTAAAGTATTTTGATTAATCCTAATACCGTTCTGCCTTCTTAAAAAGAGGGAATAGTGATGGTAATGTTAATATTTGCCATTTCCTAATGAGGAAACATTGGGCATTTATTGTCCAGGCACTCAGTACTCGTGTTGAAAAAAACTTATAAACTTTATAAAAACTTTTTCTTTATTTTTTTCTAGAAAATAGGTTTCTCAAGTCCAGTGGTTGTCATCTCCCTTTCCATTATTAATGGTTTTTTTTCTAGGCTTTTCTTTGAAATAATGGGGAAAGTCAATATCTTGATTGTCATGTCATTATTTTCTGTTATATTCCGTGCTAAGGGAATAAACACATAATACCAGGTGGATACTAGAAGAAAGGTTTATTGTACACAACCAGTACAATAGGTAACATGGTACAGTTATACACACAGGTCGATCTAGTAGTGAGTGCCACTAGTTGGAAGGTCAGGCGTGCTTGCGTCTTCTCGCTCTCACGTTCCTCTTCTATTCTCGAGTCTCTCGTAGACGGTTGACTTTATAGGTACTTGCCACCTATAGTGTAATCATTCATGGGGGTAATAGGTTATTCCATTACATCATTTTCTTTTCGAGTAGCATGTGATATCTATTTGAATTGTTGCTGCTGTTGAAAATCATCATTTGATGCGGGTTTTTTTTTGTTATTTAGTAGTTATATATTAAATATCGTCAGTCTCCAAGGTTCGAATAAGATTGATCGTCGCCAAGAACCTCATGCTTCACACTCTCAAAATCATTTTAACCAATGATCTTAGAAATCTATTATATACATCTGTCAATATATTTCTGACTAGCTTTGGCGACAGGCATGAAACGTTTCCATCTGATGATGCTATTTAGGAATATGACTTATGTTATTATTTTAATGCCTTGGTTTTAATAATTTCCGGTGTTGCATGACCCTACTATAATATAGCTTACCGTTTGTTAAATTTTCTTTTCTGCTAAAACGAATTTGTAATAATTGATCTATATGCTATTTACTAATTCCATGTCCTGATTCATAATGGTGTATACAGCGCAAGTGCCATAACTGCTTTCATTCCAATTCCAGATCATAGTTTCTGTTTTGGAAATGTTTATATTGAGTACAATTTTTTGGAACACTTGGTAGAGGATGCCGATTTTCTATTCTTTGAATTTAATAAACGATGAAACTGTGTGAATTCTTAGCAGACGATTTTCTTTCACATTAAACAAGAGGAAAAAAATGTTTTGTTTTTTTCTTATTACGATTCACAGTGACAGTAAAACAATTATCTGCATTAAAAATGACATCTTATTATGTAATATGATTCCATTAATATTAAAATTCTACAGAAATGAAAGTAAATTTTCGTCACTTTCTTGTCTGTAAAATTTTAATTACAAAATGTTATCTTTCAGGTTTGTTGACTGGTCAGTGTGAAATAAAAATAAGTATTGAAAACTTCTACATATAAACAGAAATGATTTCAAATATGGTTTCGTATAGTTATTCAAGAAAAAAACCTTTTAAAAATGACAGAAATTTTCAAATTTGTTTTGCATTTATAAACTTGGGAAATTCAACCGATTTCTGAAATGATTTCTTTTTTACGATTTACCAACCTTTAAAGCCAGAAGATGTTTTTAGATAGTAAGACATTTTTGTGTCAATAATATTTTACTTATAAACGTGTTACTAATTAATCTGCAGGTAGAAGAAGAAGAGCTGGAGCCAGATATTTTTCAACGGTATTTGTCTTAAGCGAGTATAAAGAACCCGACTGGATTTGGTAGTCAGCTCTCCGACTTCCAAATCCGAGCCTGGTTCCATTACACTACCCGTTCATCAAAACTTACGGAACCTGGTCTTCCCAAGCGGACACCCATCTAGGAAATAACGGGGCTGAAATTTGCTTAACTTCGGTGATCGTGCGAGGACCATGTTTTAAGCAGTTAGTTATTTAAAAACATAAAACTCAGTCATAAGAAGCTATTGTACCCTCAAAGGAAGATCTGATATTTCCTCATGCAGGAAACACAGGTAAAAAAAAAATGCGGCTGTATATGTGAGCGAATCATTGTGATACAACAAGTTAAGAGCAAAAAGAAATCAACCAAAAACCTATATACAAGGACGAAAATACTTTCTTCGTGAATTACGAACAAGCTAAACTGATCGTAAGATATTGTTATCCGGTGTCTGATTTTGAAAATGAAATCATTTAATACTGACATATATTCCAGAGGCAGATAAAATCGACCATACTTCAGCGCCTCTTACAAAGCCATCGAAGAGTGAAAAGAGTGTTTCTACCTGGGATATGACAAAGAAACAAAACAAAAAATGGTAAAAAAAAATGTCGGTTGTTGAAACCACTCATTTTTTTTCTGTTTTTTTGCTATATTCTGTCATGAAGAAGGCGAATGCGCTTCGCCATAACTTTGTATCTTTTGTTATGTTTTCGTTTATAACACACTCTCTCTCTCTCACACTCTCTCTCTCTTTTCTCTTTCTTTCTATTTCTCTGTTCTCTTTCTCCCTCTCTTTCTCTCTCTCTTTTTCCCTTTCTTCTCTTTCTCTCTCTCTTTCTCTCTTCTATTTCTCTCACTCTTCCCTTCCTCTCTTGCTTCTCTTTCTCTCTTTTCTCTTTCTCTCTCTATCTCTCTCTTTCTACTCTTTCTCTCTCTCTTCTCTTTTTCTCTCTCTCTTCTCTTTCTCTCTCTTTCTCTCTCTTTCTCCCTTTCTTCTCTTTCTCTCTTCTTTTTCCTCTATTTCTCTCTCTTCTCTTTCTCTTTTCTATGTCTCTTTCTTTCTCACTTTCTTCGCTTTCTCTCTTTTCTTTCTCTCTCTCTCTACCTCTCTCTTTCTACTCTTTCTCTCTCTATTTCTCTCTATTTCTCTCTCTTTTTCTCTCTCTTCCTCTCTTCTATTTCTGTCTCTTCCTCTCTCTTCTCCTCCTCTCTCTTTCTTCTCTTTCTCTCTTATCACTATCTCTCTCTCTCTGTCTATATTTCTACTCTTTCTCTCTCTATTTCTCTCTATTTCTCTCTCTTCACTTTCTCTCTCTTTCTCTCTTCTATTTCTCTCTCTTCCTATCTCTTCTCCTCCTCTCTCTTTCTTCTCTTTCTCTCTTATCTCTATCTCTCTCTTTCTCTCTCTCTTCTCTTTCTCTCGTTTTCTCTCTCTTTCTCTCTTCTATTTCTCCCTCTTTCTCTCTTCTATTTCTCCCTCTCTTTCTCTCTCTTCCTCTTTCTCCCTCTCTCTCTCTTTTTCTCTTTTTTTTTGCTCTCGTTTCTTGATACATTTATACAATATTATCAATCCATCTTCTATATGCTTTGTTCCTTCACGAATTATCTGATGCTGATTGTCCACAACTTCCTAATTTTTTTATCTCTAAATAATATTTGTCATTTCGTTGTCCCTACTAATCTTTTCCTTGCCATTCATGTATACAACCCACTTAGGTACGCTGTCTTCCTCTGTCCCTCTTACATTCAATATGTCATGTGAGTGCAAAATTCGCCATGCCCTCTAATGTCTACTAAAATATCCAACTGTCTCTTTCCGATTCTAAGAATTCTGTTCCTGTTTATCTCAAGACTTTCTTTTCACTAACATGATTCGTCCACGGCATTATCAGTATCCATCTCTAGAACCACACTGTTTTTTGCCTCAAGATTTCTTTGTCATCTCAGACGAGTTTTACTAGTGTATAGGAAGAACTGATATTGTATAACGTTTTACCAAACATTTATTTGTTTTTAACGAGATTTTCCTATTTCTTAATATTTTTCTTAACTTATGAAAGACATCTTTCTCTATTCAAATTAAACTTTGGTTTTCGGTGCCACATTTGTTGTCCTTTGTCAAAATACATCCCAAATATTCTAATTTTCGCACATCTTATTAACCGTTTCGTCTCCTCCTGTTGTAATCGTCAAATTCTCCAAGACTTCTTTTTCTCTGTTTGTGTCAAACAAATCAAATAAATCTTTCCAATTGATAACATTAATTACTTTGTCGTCACTATTCTTCTTAGAAATAACCAATCTCTCGTATATTCTGTCCAGATATTCACAGAATTTTGTCGCTAGAACCATATATAATTTGCATCACATACTTTATTCATTTTTGACGAAATTATAAAGTTTGGTTTTTGAACGCAGGCATAAATTCATATTAAAAAGAAATCAAAAGTTGTGATCCTATATTCTTGTTCAGGAAAGTTAATTATTGCATAATTTTCAAATGATAATTAATTTTCTAATTCCGTCCATGATGATAACGATTTTAATTATAATTTCCACAAACTAATTAACGTGACGTTTTGCTGGTCCCGTATTGCGTGTTTATATGGTATGTGTTGAGTGATTGAGTGTGACGTGAATATGTGGTCGTGATTCTCTTGATAAAGTAAGAATATACAGGCGTCTTACATTGGAAACTTTGTCTTTTATTGGTTAGATTGGGAAGATGTGCCAACAAGATACTGGGAATGTAGGAAGTGTAGAAGTAGCGGTAATATATCGGAATGCCGTTCAATGTTGGTGAAATCAACCCAGCGAATGTTACTGATTCTCTTCTGTGCATCTATGGCCGAGAGCGAGGTGGAATTAAAATTCCGTCTGTTCAAGTTAACCGCTATAGAGCGCCATTCTGTTTTTGTACCGGTCGTATTCTGCGTACACTCAGATTCCAGTCTTCTACTGAACATTTGTCCGTCTTTCTGCCTGTCTCTCTCAATATCATTTTTATACGAAATCAATGGTTTCAATTTTGCTACGGTCTTCACTTGACATTGTCTTCACGTCTATCCAACTCTTATTTTGTTCCATTATTTTCTATTAGATCTTTATGCCCGCTTTTGTAATTTAATTACCAACCCTATTTAATCGTGTTTTTTTATTTCTTTTATTTTAGCTACTCATTATTTCCTTTACTTTATTTTTTACCATGTCAATGAATATTTTAATGCCAACATTCCTGGACTGGCACCTAGGTATGACGATAAACTACATCCGCGTCCTGGGTTAGACAATAAACTACGTCCAACAGCAAAGCCTCTGATCAGGAGGTTTTAAGGAGCATGGAACCACTTCTTAATTGCTGGTGTTCCCAGGTCTGACCCGGGTGGTAGCATCTGTTAGGGTCCCAGCTATGGGCAAATAGTTAATACGCAGACTACATCCGCGTCATGGGTATGACGATAAACTACATCCGCGTCCTGGGTAAGACGATAAACTACATCCGCGTCTTGGGTAAGACGATAAACTATATACGCGTCCTGGGTAAGACGATAAACTACATCCGCGTCTTGGGTAAGACGATAAACTACATCCGCGTCCTGGGTAAGACGATAAACTATATCCGCGTCCTGGGTAAGACGATAAACTACATCCGCGTCCTGGGTAAGACGATAAACTACATCCGCGTCTTGGGTAAGACGATAAACTACATCCGCGTCCTGGGTAAGACGATAAACTATATCCGCGTCCTGGGTAAGACGATAAACTATATCCGCGTCCTGGGTAAGACGATAAACTACAATGCCGCTGATAATACGATACTATTACCAGCTATACTTTTTTGAAAGAATAATGTTGCCGGCCATACGTTTTCCAAAAAAAAAATAATATTACCAGCTGTACATTTTTGGAAAAAATAATATTACCAGCTATACGTTTTTGAAAAAAATATTACCAGCTATACGTTTTTGAAAAAATAATATTACCAGGTATACATTTTTGAGGAAAAAAATATTAACAGAAAATGATTTTTGACAAAACAAAAATATTACTAGGAAAAAAAAGTTATCGGCATTAAATGACCCATTGAGGTTGTTATGCTGTAAAACAAAACAAAACTAAACAAACCATTCATGGATTGGTAGTTAGTAGGTCACTGTGAATAAAAAGAGGAAGAAAAAGACATAGATATACATCTCCTTAACATTATATCAGTACACCTGAAATTCACTGACGAAATAAAAGAAATAAAACTGCTCCCCATTAATCATCTGAGAGACCCTTTACTACCTTCTTTCAGTATGGCTGATGCTAACCTCTAGGAGAGTGAACCGTTACACCTTCTTGGTCTAACATCCTCAGCTGACACGAAAAAGACTATTTTGAATCAAATGCTAAGTTCCCTAAGAAAGTTTCCTGTGTCGTGCTTGATGACTTTCTCTCCAGAATCTATCTTGCATATCTATAAGTCTACAATTTGTCAATGCTTCGAATATTGCTGCCACAAATTGTCTGGTACTCCTGTCTATATTTAGAAATTCTTGATAGAATCCAAAGAGGAATCTGCAATGATATTGGTCATTGGCATCAATTTCTTTCTTATCGCCATTAATTTGAAACCTTCTGCCTTTTGTATTTGTCTATATTTCTGAGATGTGGTATTATGTACATTATTTACATTATTCGGACTATTGTCCTCATCTTTGTCGCCATATTTATTACAACGTTTCGGCCTTTCAGTATCTGCCTATATTTCTGAGATGTGGTATTATGTACATTATTTACATTATTCGAGATGTGGTTTATTACAACGTTTCGGCCTTTCAGTATCTGCCTATTTTCTGATTTATTATTATTCGGACTATTGTCCTCATCTTTGTCGCCATATTTATTACAACGTTTCGGCCTTTCAGTATCTGCCTATATTTCTGAGATGATATTATGTATTATTTACATTATTCACTATTTCCATTATTCGGACTATTGTCCTCATCTTTGTCGCCATATTTATTACAACGTTTCGGCCTTTCAGTATCTGTCTATATTTCTGAGATGAGGTATTATGTACACTATTTACATTATTCGGACTATTGTCCTCATCTTTGTCGCCATATTTATTACAACGTTTCGGCCGTTGTACGCTCCGGCCTTCTCCAGGTGGTTTGGAATGTCGAACTGAACCCTTTATTTCACTTACTGGGGTAGACTGTTCTAGTTCCACGTGACAACACCTGTATCCACTGTGGCATGTGTACTCGAGGACACGTGACACAGTGGATAAAGGCTTTGGTAAAATCTATTGATAGAGTCCAAATAGCGTGAGTTCAATACCCAGGTAAGGTAGTGGAGAACTTTCAGAGGGAAATTAACAGGAGATAACGGATAATTGACATCCATTAAACATGGCACGTGGAACTAGAACTGTCTATCTCAGTTTACTGAAGTTTACTTCAGATTCCAATTATTTATTATTCCTTACTGAATATTTTGGATATATTATCTGTTCCTTTTCTCTGTCATGTTTTATTTTTACAAGAGTCAGATCGCTACTCAATCCTCACTTTCCAAACTTGGTAGAATTAAAAATTATATACGCAGTCTTGTAAGGATATATTTTCCTCCAGTCATATTTGTCTCAAATATGCAGCGTAGCAAGCCTGTTGCTATTTCGCCGCTACCTCTAGTCAAAATGTTTAGATGAGCTCCGTTAATTAGATACAATAGTTTATAACTTTATAGCTAGGAGAGGTCAAAACTACATCCACCGAGTCAAATCACCTTCATTTCTTCCATATTCCAAGAAAAAGAAATACAGATTTTCTGAATAACAACTACTTTTCAAATTTGAGAAATTGACTCACGCATAGATGAACATCTCCAAGAACGCACTTCAAGATAAAACGTTACCTGCACTCATGATTTTCTTTTCCTACCAAACCTCTTCATTCATATCACGCATCTCATTCATCATAACCATTTTAACAGCAATCCTTCGACTTGAATGGCTCTCAAGCCTTTCATTTATTGTATGTTAACATAAAAGAAACACAAAACGATTTGCTTGACATTACCGGTAAATCGCAGCAATTTTTTTACCTAAATTTGTCAATATAAAATTGGGATAGAACTGATTTCCTTTTATGAAAATCTATTATGAGTTGTAAGTGAAGGCGGCAAAATTCTTGTGAAATATGTTGAGAGACACAAACTCCAATGAATAAGAAATGCAAATTTCAGATAATTTAAGTAGCCGTGACATTTCTTATTTTAATATAGTTAAATTCAGTAAAACTTGTGATTTATGAGAAAATTAAAGAATGTCAGAATTGATTTTTGAAATCATGACTCATTCTTCAAGTTAAAGATATACTGGGCCCGAATATAAACATTCTGAAGAGAATACGATGTAGCTAGTAAGATGTTAGTCTCTCTTCTAGAAATGGTCGTTTGTAAGAAAATCTAACTTTTCGCGAAAGGGATTTTATTTACCTTAAACTATATTAGGTGTCTAATATGAAAACTCATTTTCTATATTTCTTTCAGACAATTAGTTTTATTTATATTTTATTTAAACATTGCTTAATGCCATATATATATATATATATATATATATATATATATATATATATATATATATATATTGAACAATAAAAAATATTAAAAAATTAAAAATATTAAAATTAAAATCTTCAGACACGCTGGGTTGTATATTAATATTCCTTCGTTTTTATTATTATTTCATTTAGATTTCTCGACTAGTTTCAGCCAGCATGGCCATCATCGCTGGTGGCAGTGAACTACAGAAAAAAATCATAGACATACATATATATATATATATATATATTGTTGAAGCTTGAATCAGCATGGAATAATAATAATACAACACAAAATGTACGTAACAAAATGTATTGAAACAATGAAAAAAGGTACACAATATTTACAGGTAGTTTTGGTATATTCTTGGGAAGACTGTTCCTGCAGAATGGGTTGACTAAGTCGCAGTCGGGCAGAGTCTCTGGATTCGATCTCTTAATCTTCCGTCGTCTTCCGGTACCAACCCATATTTATATGGTCGGTACTCCACTTATGTAAATTAGGTGTATCATACACAACATATATATATATATATATATATATATATATATATATATATATATAGAATATATATATATATATATAGTTTTAAGGCGTGCTATATTTACGTGATAAAGTGCTCAATATCAGAGATAGGGCATATGGAAATATAAATATATAAATGAACATTGAAGTCAAGGCTGTTTCATGCTGGACGCAATCGTCAGGCCGCGAATGCTGAATATTTCGCCGGTTAATTATTTATATGGGTCAGTAGTGCATTGTGGATAATCTATTCTGGCGGTTATTTTTGCGAGAGTGGCTTGTTTGTTTATTTATTTGTTTGCGTTAATTTATTTTACTTATTTTTCATTTTCCTTTTGTATTATTTATTCTTTTCGAAAAGAATAAATAAGTTAGATTGTTTATGAATAGACCCGAAAAAAAATGGAGATGTAATGTAATATTGTAGACGTAGTTTTATACTTGGTAGTGTAATCTCGTATTTTTAGTGACATCTTCGTCATGTTTGTGGTAAAATGATTTAAAAGTTTTAATAAACGGGAAAGGTTTATTAGAAACTATAAAAAGAATATTGAATGCTCTACAATTCCCTGAAAGGTGAAGAGAGAGGTGTGGGGAAAAAAGAAATATGGTTCTTCATAAGTGTTGAAATTTGACTAATGCACGGAATAATAATGCAAACAAAATGTACTTAGAACAAAATGTATTGACGTAGTTTTATACTTGGTAGTGTATTGGTAGCGTACAGAAAGAAAACTACAAAACTTACTGGACAATGAAGTAAAAAAAAAAGCAAGAAGAAACAAGTATCAGTTGTAAGAATATATGGTTGTCACCAAAAGAAACAATCTAAATGAGAGATACGAATTTGATTGATCGAAATTGAATAGGAATGAATACAGGAACTTAATTATATTAGACGTTTACAGCTTAATGAGGCGGCGAAGTGTCCTTCAAAACGTAACAATGAACTGTACAACGAAATAGGCACACAAATCTGATGTGAATTGAACTGGCAAAAGCATTCGAAAAATTAAGCAATATACACCCTTGTGAAAATTAATTGAAACAAAACGAATAATTCCGTTATCATTTACATTTTTTTTTTTGGTATTTTCCCAATGAAACATGACCCAGTACACATATTAGAAGTTCGTATACGATTCCACGAAGTCTTTTCTTTGCATATTGACCACAGATTCTCGATTGAATTTAAATCAGGTGAGTTTCCAAGCCAGTCGATAGTACTTAGATTTGCTCACCGCTAAGGCTTACTATTATATTCGTGCAGTGTTAGAGTTTTCGTACGCTTCCTTTGAGTAACGTTCACTTCAGACAATTCTCGTAGTACAACTAATCAACAGTCGAGACATTATTTTCTGAGCGGGAAAAAATCTGTTGCAATACTTTTCAAAACCAAACAAATTTTATCATACACCCCGAAAATTCATTCATATTACTGCACACCACTGCAAATGACCAAATCTGAGGAAAAAAAGTAGAAATCGATTACACCCTTTCACTCCAGTGGGTCTAAAACTGACCGTATGGTGAAAGAAAGGAAACTAAAGTGGTTGTTTCAATTAATTTGCACAAGGGTGTATATGGCCGAATACTTGAATTAATCCAGTCATGCTTAACAAATCGTTTAATATTGTCGAATATCGATGCTTTTAAATCATTTAAATTAATGATGGTTCCCCCACAAGACTCCAATCTTGGACCTACGTTGTTTTTTCTCTTCATCAACCCCCCCCCTCCGATGTCATCAATTTTCTGTAGGGATCTATACTGATGCAAACCTATTTAATCATGTCTTTATAGTAATTCCGATAAGTCGAACATGTAAATCTAGCTGCTTCTCCCGACAATGACATTAAATCAGTTGTTAACTGGGGCAAGAAATGGCGAAACCGCTACGTTTTCATCATCATAGATAACCATGTTTCCCTTCTATCAGTGCGGTCGATACTAACCTTATTGCGCCTTCTTGATCTCACATTTTTCATTGACATGAAGGGGAATGATTATATTGAACCAACTGAAAGATCTGCAGATAGGAAATTTGCTTCGCTGTTTTGTAGCAGACATTTTTTCTCGGCAGAATCCATCTTGCACATTTTCAATCTACCATTCGCCTGTGCATAGAATATGCTGTCCATCCCTGGTCTGGTTTCTTTATCAATCTTTATCTGACATCTCAACTTCAGTCATTTTCCTAAGGTTGTGAAGCAAATTCATCCTTTTATTTCTATATTTTCATGGGAACTGTTCTAACGAATTCTCTCATTGCTGCAATGTCTAAATGAATTTAATTGTATTACAAGATTGGCAAATAGTTGCCATCATTTTACTGTTGAATTAGCTAGCGGTAAACGTCAATTCTATTCTAACAAGTTTCATTTCTCGTACTCTTAGCTTGTGAAACTTTGTTCCGATATCTCGTTTCCCTGCCTGCCAATGTTCTCCAAATATTTAAAACAGAGCTCAATCATCATCTTGTCTCCATTAAAACTGTTCTTTTATTGCTCTTTTGCCTCGATAAAGTCTGTTCATTTTTTATTTCTCTCCTAATAACATCTCGTATTTTTAGTGACATCTTCGTCATGTTTGTGGTAAAATGATTTAAAAGTTTTAATAAACGGGAAAGGTTTATTAGAAACTATAAAAAGAATATTGAATGCTCTACAATTCCCTGAAAGGTGAAGAGAGAGGTGTGGGGAAAAAAGAAATATGTTTCTTCATAAGTGTTGAAACTTCACTAATGCATGGAATAATAATGCAACACAAAATGTATTAAGAACAAAATGTATTGAAACAAGAAAGTGTACACAATATTTACATATAGTCTTTTGTATATTCCTGGGAAGACCGTTCCTGGAGAATGTGTTGACTTAGTCGCAGTCGGGCAGAGTCTCTGGATTGAATCTCTTGATTCCTCTCTACTCTCTTCCCGGTACCAACCATATTTATATGGTCGGTACTCCACTATGAAAATTAGGTGGATCCTACCACAACAATAAGGAACCTGAAAAGCCTGGGAAAATTTGAAACTGATAAAACATATTCGAGAAGAAATAGGAATGAGTGAAAAATTGCAAAAAACGAACCAACAAAATGTTGTAAATTCATAGGCGAACAGTAAATGGAGCAGAGAGGATAATAGAAGGATAAATAGTGCTAAGAGCGACAAAGGATAGGAAGTTGTGGGGAGCCATGAATGGATAAGGCACACTGAAGAAGAAGACCTTATTCTTAAACACATCAATTTTGAATATTTTTATCCATTTCTCAGAATCTAATGCACATATGATGCTAGGTTTCAATAAGTACGCAAAAAAGGAATATAAAACTTAATTTTCAGAACAATAGGTTAAATTTGGCCGGTGAAGTATGCAAAATAGGAAGAAACAAAATTATTCGTACACTATGAAAAAAAAAAAAAAAAATGAACAATTTCGAGTATTGGTAACTCCTTGCTAGCACAACTATTAACAGCTTTCGAAGTATTTTGGCTGAACAATCACAAGTTTTAGGTCAACATGCGATATGTTTTGGTAGGTATTTCCTATATCTGCCCGCACTCTGGCATTGTCTTCCCATGCCGCATATTCTCAAGAAACCACCTACTTGATTACTCAACAAGGGGGAGTTTCGAATCTGGGTTTCATGGTCGGAAGACTAATATTTCAACCATTCAGTCTCGTGCCTATTTTCGTCCTGTGTATGATGATAAACTACATCCGGCAACAAGGCCTTTGATTGGGAGGTTTTCAATGAGCGTGGAACCACCTCTTTATTGCTAATGTTCCCAATTTTACCCTCAACCTTGGTCTCAGCACCTGCTAGGGTCCCAGTTGTGGGTAAATAGTGAAGCCCAAAACAGAAATCAAAACACTAGCAAAGTATAAAAATACAGTTTTATAGTAAAACTACCAGCAATAGATTTTCATAGTAAACAGAATTTCCAGCAATAGATATTTGAAAACACATATTCCTAAAATAGAATTCTGTAAAAAAAAGAAAAAGAATTGCTTGCAATACACTTTTGGAAAAAAATTACTAAAAAATGAATTTCAGCATTAAATGACCCATAAGGAATTGTCGATATGCCGTTAATCGAACAAACAAATGTGTCTATATCCTTGATCACAGGAAACGAATAATTGAATTTTTAGGACATAACCAGCATATATTGTAAAGATAATATTAAAATAGTGAATTATGTTGGTGGAAACACCATGTCATGGGTTTTCTTGATCTCATTTGGTACGAACTTTACAATAAATTATGAAGAATTGCTCTTTTTACATCTACCTATTCTTCCGGAAAATAGTCTATAGATTTGGTTGCTGTTACATTTACGAAAGAAGGAAACATTTCGAAACATATTTAAGAAAAGAATACTTTAATAAAAAAATATTTCGTATAATAGATCCACCTTCTCAGTTGTCTCATCTAAATCCAACCAAATAGTTAATCAGTTCTGTATAGAAGAATTGTATAGAATCGTTATCGGATGTTGCAGAAAACGTCTACTAGCAGAAATCAGTACCAAATATGTCTATAATAACAATTAGTTGTTGCGACAGTGGAACTCCCTTCCTCTTACTTGCTTCCCTGATAACTGTAATCTTCAAATATTCAAATGTAATGTCAATCGATATCTTCTGATGACTTGATTTTGATGCCCTTCCTTCTGTATATCCATTCCCCAAACACACTTCATTACTCTTGCTGTCACTCTCTATAACCCCTTGCGTGCCAGTGGAACTGCTACCTTGCTTGGGTGATATGCTTAAAAAATATGCACCTTATCTCGAGTTTCTAAAACTTAACAAATATGAGAAACTTATTCATTGGCCGAAATTAAGCGCCTTATTGATGACGTCATACTGGCCTATATAAATATGAAATCCGAATGCACGGTCTTTTGTTCTGCACCCACCACTGCATATGTAGCAATGCACACAAAGTCTAAAGGGAACTGCCACTACAGAATCGAGTTTATACCCATGATATTAGTTTGTTCGAAAAATACGGCCCGATTTTTATTCAATATTTATTCTTGAATTAATCTATTTACACAATGTTTAAATCAGGCAAAATATGAACCCTGGATATCTTTGCACCTGCCATTGAATTACAATGTTCTTCATGCTTTCTCAAACAAACTCTAAATGTTTGGACGCCAAGAAATCTTTGAATACAGTTTGTTTTGTTTTTTTTGTTTGTTTTTTTTGTTTTTTTTTACGGCATATCATCCTGAATGTTTGTGCTTTTTTTTAATGCCGACAAATTTTTATTGCTAGTAATATTTTTTTCCCAAAACTGAATAGCTATTAATATTTTTTCCTTCAAAAATCTATTTCTGGTTATATTTTTACATAAAAAACTACTGCTGGTAATATTTTTTTTTTTAAAATGTATAGCTGGTAATATTTTCTCAATACATGTATGGCTGGTAATATTTCTTTTTTCAAAAATATACAGCAAGTAATTATTTTTCTTCAAAAATACACCGCTGGTAACATTCTTTTTTTTAAAATGTGCTGCTGGTAATAATGCATTTCTGGTAATAATTTATTACAAAGTATTGCCGGTATTAAAACCTATTTTTAAACTTTAATAATGTTTAACCACAGTTCTGAGGTTAACTATTTACCAATAGCTGGGACCATAACTGATGCTAAGATCCTCGGACAAGATGGACCTGGGAACACCAGCAATTAAGAGGTGGTTTCACGCTTCTCAAAGCGTCCTTATCAGATGCCTTACTGTTGGACGCAGTTTAGCGTCTTACCCAGGATACGAATATAGTTTATCATCATACCCAGGACGGAATACAGTTTGTGCATCTTATTTCCAAATGAATGTCATTGGCATTAAAATATTGCTAAGATGCTTGAAAATTTGCCAATCCTTTGACGAGAATTCAGAGAAATATGGTGGATATGGCAAAATCTTGTATCCCAAATAGGTGAGGTTCTGTAGTGTCATCCTTGAAGCATGTAGCCTAGCAGTGTCATGAATTAGAACTGGAGCTTATCAATTAAACATTGTCGGTTGCATATTGCTTGACTGAATTATCATTCTGTCTATTTCGGGGTAGTAAACATTGGTAGTATTAATTTGGTTGGATTAAAGAAAGTTGTAATGGGTAACGCCAAGGAGACACCATAATCTTCTGTTGGTGCAAGTTTGGTTTTGGCTATTGGTCCATCGCCATGGTCAAAGAAGTGAGCCGATTGTCATTGTCATAAATGAGTCATTCTAAACACAAGTCACTATCTGATTAAAATGGATAATCCTCTGAACATCCTCTGGCATCTTGGTCATGAAAACTCGTTTCCCCACTGCGAAAACCAGCAACATCCTCTGAGATGGTCTGATATTCTTGAAATGCCGAAACCCATTTTCTGCGACATTTCTCTTACACCTTGATGCGACTTTTGTTCGACTATCTTCTTCTGACGTTGCTCTTCAGTTGCCAATGGACATCCTCTGGCACCTTCGTCTTGAAAACTCGTATCCCCACTGCGGAACTCCAGGAACCAGCACTATCCTCTCAAATCACAAGCGGATACTTCATCCCAGGCTCTTTCAATGCTCACAGCAGCCTGAGACTTATTCTGACCAAAGTTGAACTCATGCAAAAGAAATTAATCGTAATCACTCTTTTTCCATGTTCAAAGGTGCGGGGTATGCATTGTTAAAGTTTGAAAGATATATAAGTCAGTTATGATACACGTGATACACGCGTAGCCGATCATGTGTCTTTCGATAAGTGACTGATTTTTCCCACTACTTTCTGCGGTACACCATTTGCTATCCAAGTCTATAGAACCCAGTCTGTCCTGTTATTTACCCATAACTAGGGGGATAACAAGAGTCTTCATACCTTTCCCAAGTGAATGTGATTGACTCGACTGGAATTCGAACTCGGCTCTCCTATTCCTCAATCCGAGCATACTATGCATTTGCATTTTCCACCGTGCCTCGTGTAAATATATATATATATATATATATATATATATATATATAAATGGACAAATCCGACAATTTATTTATTAAAGACATTTTTTATGTTTAACGTTCTTTTTGATAGATACAAGTATTTAAGTAAATGTTCTGTTTATAATAAACAGTATTAAATAACATTTACCGGCCTGAATGTCCGAGAAATTTTCATAAAAATATTCGTCCTTTGACAGGATTCGAACCTGCATCCTATACGGAACCGTCATTTACGCTGACGTGCCTTAACCGTCTCGGCCACAAAGGAGCGTTCGTTATAAGCAGTAAATTCGACTTTGCCTACCGAGCGCTCCTTTAGACGTTAAGGCACGTCAGCATAAATGACGGTTCCGTATAGGATGCAGGTTCGAATCCTGTCAAAGGACGAATATTTTCTATGAAAATTTCTCGGACATTCAGGCCGGTAAATGTTATTTAATAGTGTTTATTATAAACAGAGCATTTACTTAAATACTTGTATCTATAAAGAGAACGTTAAACATAAAAATATCTTTAATAAATATATATATATCAAAGGACACTTTAATTATAAGGAACGAGAGATATATTTTTGTGCAACTAATATAATAATGCATTAGAACATAAACGTTTTATTCTAAAATCGGACATTATTTTTTGAGCTGCCTCGTGCTATTTCCCCAAGTATATACTGTCTGCGTCATGTATTTGAGAACAGAATTCTGATGGAGATTGATATAAAATAAACAAAGGGGACTCTTTAATCTTTAGGGATTAGTGATATAATTTTGCGTAGCTATTACAATAATATATTAGAACACCATTAACATGTTTATTCTAAAATCTGACATTATTTTCTGATCAACAAAATAAATGAATTTCTTAATGAGATTGCTATAAGATTAATATAGAGGAGACATTAATCTTTTGGAATCAGTAATATATTTTTGACCAACTGTTATAATAATATATTTGAATACAAAAGACTTATTCTAAGATCGGGTATTATTTCCCGAACAACACAATAAAGGACTTCTATAAGTCCTCAGAGTATCAAATTTAATTGCAATGTCAATCGTTACCATCTGTCTCTTCCAAGGCTGGTCATTTATTGCCCCCTCACCTCTCTCTCTCTCTCTCTCTGTCTGTCTCTGTCTGTCTCTCTCTCTCTCTCTCTCTCTCTCTCTCTCTTTCAATAAATCCTTACATCCTTTTATGACTTTGTATGGGTTTAAATGATAAAAAAGAAAAACGTGTGCTAACCTCGTTTTTATTTTATTTTTCAAGCAATCTTTCAATCTTTGCTGTTCAGTTGAGATTTGGAAGGCGATTCATTCTCTAGCGAGACAACGACGCGAAACATACTTCTAAAACCACGTCAGAATATTTTTAAAAGAATAAGCTTAAGATCATTGTCGTATATATTAGGAAGACGTCGAATCCGAATTATTTTTAGTGAGCTTGCATAGATGAACGGATGAAAATTGGAGGTCAAGACATATAAAAGCGTTATCGACCGCGATAGAAAAATGACTATTAAAAGAAAATCATGACCAAATCGGTTTCAATTAACAATTAGTTGAGGCGGTCAAATATATACACAGAAGCAATTATAATAAAGTGTTGTTAATTACGGAAATAGAATAATCAATAAGTTTAATTTTCTCGTATTTATTATTAATTCCCATATTAAACCTTTCTCCTGAGGTGAATGGCGTAGATAAATATCACTTTTGTGAGATTAGATTCGTTCATTTTACATGTCAACCCTGTTTGGCTTATTCAGTGTTGAAATTACAACGGCTCACTCAGTGTGTTACGAACTGACCAATCAAATTTAAATCAGACCACACCCGCTTGTCCTTACCCCACAAGGAAGCGTCACTAACATCTTTGGTATGATTAATCGGAAAATACTAGAAAATAATCTAATGTTCGAGTATGTTCCATGTGAGTACAAAAATCAGAAAAGTTCTCATGACTAGAATCATAAATATCCTGTTTTCACGGTGGAATAATGGATAGCGGTTCGGATTGAGGAATCGAAGAGCCGAGTTCGAATTCCAGTCGAATTTATTACATTCACTTACGTGTTAATACCTTTGTGGAAGGTATGAATCCTCTTCTTCTACCCCCAGCTATGGGTAAATAGCAGAACAGATCGAGTTATCTAGCCTGGATGGCAACTTGTCTACTGCAGAAAAAATGGCAAATTACGTCGGAAAAAGTCTGCCTTGTCAGTCATGTATCGAATGATGCTCGCCTATGCGTGTATCACGCATAGCACATAACCAACTGTTTTCACTGCTCCAATCAGAACAATTGCTTGACAGTTTGCTAACCTGGTCACAAAATTCCAATTCCGTAAGAGTACCAACCAAATTCATTATTACAATCTTTTTACACTGGAATATATTTGGCCGCTCACTGGTTTATTTAGTTCTAGGTCCTTGTTGACTTGAGATTTGTGATAACAAATTAATCAGCTTTGAAAGCAAATGTTTATTTGGCATCCATCCAAAGAAAAAAGAAATATTAACTTACATGTTATCAATAATGATGGCATATTTCGGGACCGGTTTTCGGCATTTCGACGTGATGTCAGCAAGTTTGTCTTGCTAAATCAGTTACGACTGAGAAATGATTTCTCTCCTCACTGGATGCCCTATACTTTAGAAGTTGCGCATCATATAAACTACGCTTAAAATATATCTCTGTACAGGTTTCATTCATTTAAGAGATTATCAATTAGCCTTTCATAGCGTCTCAATAAAAAGAACGTTATTTGGCAGTTTACATTCCCCAAGTCTTTCTTACAATCATATCTTCATCAAACAAGGCAATAAAGTCACTAAGACGCAAGGGGGTTAATGAGTTTGAGAGAATATGAAAAAAGAATTAAGATAAAAGAACAATAAAAGAACAGAGATTAAGAAAACAGAAGATAACGATTGACATTGGATTTACATTTTTTAAGATCAAAGACGAATGGAATGCAAAAAGATGAAAGTTCCATAAGCGAGAACTTAGGGTTACATCTAGCCATTTTAACACTGAAATGATGAGATCTTGCCGCCAATCTCGTACTGATCTTAAATTCATAATGTCTAGGGACCACAGAAGAAAGTTCATCAGGGCAATTGCCATGAAAATATTTAAAGAAAAAGCACAGGGAAGCTTGGTTAGAGCTCTGAAAATTGACTGACGCCAACATACCAGATCAGTACCAATAACATTGTTGATTCTTCTTGGGATTTTATCAATAATCTGTACACGCGCACACACACACACACACACACACACACACACACACATATATATATATATATATATATATATATATATATATATATATATGCAACGGAGTTCATATATATATATATATATATATATATATATAAAAGAAATATAGTCTTATAGTGTGCTATATTTCTGGGATAAAGTGCTTAGTATCAGAGATAGTGAGTGTGTAAATATAAAAGTGAACATTGAAGTCAACACTTATAGGTGACAGTCTGTTTCATGCTAGATGCAATCGTCAGGCCACGAGTGCTGTTTTTTTTTCAGTTATTTATATAACCGGGTTAGTGGTGCATTGTGGGTTGTCTGTTTTGGCGGTTATTTTGCCGGAAGTCGTTTATTTGTTTATTTTAATATTTATTTGGGTTAAATTATTTTGCTTGCCATTATTTATTTTTTATTTCTATTTTTTATTTTTATTTCTTATCTTATATATCTTTCTTTTTTTATTTTAATCGGTGTTTTTATTAACGTAGTAAAAATTTGATTATATCGCTTATTTAATAGTTTTGTTTTTATTTGGGAAGATAATTAAAGCTATTTATTCAATTTTGGGATTGATTGTTGTAGTTTATTCTAACTATTATTTTGGCGGGAGCAATTTTTAATTTGTTTATTACTTCATTTATTTATTTGCATTCATTATCTTTATTTGTCTTTTCTAACCGTTAATTTATCGGAATTGTTTTTTTGGTTTGTTTGTTTATTTATTTGGATTAATTTAGATTAATTTATTATAATTGTTTTTTTATTATTATTTATTATACTGTATATTTTTATTTACTCTTTTCGGTTTTCGATTTTTATGTAACTTAGTATTTTTTTATCGTTATATATCAGCTATGTCATCGTTATATAATAGCTATGTTTTTCGTCCGATTGTTGGTTTGATTTTTATAGTCTAATATTTTGGCTATAATGGTTTGTTAATTTGTTTATTTACTTTATTAATTGGGTTCATTATTTGGGTTCAATTTTCGAAGACATTTCCTCTAAAACATAAAAGCAATCTAAATAAAACTCCCTGTTATAAATAAGACAAATTTTCGGCAACTGTTGAGTCTAGCCAACTGAACTACATAGAAAAGGATTCATACTCGGAACAATATTTTTCAACAGAGGCTGTTCGTCATCATTCAACAAAAGGTTAAATCATTCATTTTCCTCATCAAATTTGCAAGATGCACAAATAGAAATATATTATTCTCTTTCGTGAATTTTGTCTATCTTCATATAAGTCATTTTCCTCACCTGTTAGAAGATACTGATTTCATCACATTCACCCACCACGATATCTGACTTTTTCCATTAATACAAAAAGTGAAAAATACATTTATTTATTTCACAATTTTCTAATGACATCATCACGAGAGCATTATTTTTGAAGCATTTTTACCTCTTACCTATTCGTGTATTTTAAAAAAACAACTTAAGAAGACAGCAATTAAATAAATTTCTTTCCTTTCCTTTTGCATACGAACCACTGTCAAGCCGCAGAAAAAGTTTCCAGTATTTTTAAAACATTTCAAATCCTGAAAAACGCTCATCTCTAAAAACAAATTGTCGACAAATCTTTTTTTTTTTTCCAAAAATGAGCAATTTTAGTAGAGCAAAAATGGTAGCTAACCTTTAAAAACTAAGGTAATTTTCGAAATCAGCACCAGCAAATTAGCTAAAAAATGTGTTTTGTTTCATCGCACCATAATCGTATTGACCAGTGTAATCAACAAAAGGTAAATTCATTTTTGTCAGCAAATTTGAAACATTCACAAAAAAGAAATCTAGTACTTCCGGTCGTGAACTTCTGTCTATCTTCATATAAGACATTTTCATCACTAGTCAGAAGATACAGATTTCATTATTGCTGACTCATTTTACCTATTCAAAACGTTGAACTTCTAAATGTCGTGTAATTCGTACAAAGCTGCTTAAGGAGACAGCGATGACATAAATTTATAAAAAAATTCAATTTTTTTCACAAAATTCCTTTCAGCTCTGAGCAACCTTCAAGCAGAAAAAGAAATTTCCAGTATTTAAAAAAAAAAGCATTTCACAACCTGGTAAACATTCATCTTTAAAAACAAATTGTCGACAGATTTTTTCACACAACATTTTTCGTACATTTTTCTTGGGAACTCAGGGAAACTTCGGTAACATCCGCTACTATGTGCTAAAGAATATTTCAAAAGAGTATTTTGCTACGTTAAAGGTGCCAGACTAGCGGAAAGAAGCAAACAGAGTTACTACCTTAAAAGAATTCCTTTATGGGCAACCGACTGATATTACCGAAGACATTTACAAAAGTAACGCATACTCCATCATGACGTTAATTTTAGAATTTTTCCTAGAGACATGCAACAAAAATTCTTTAAGATCCACAAAGTGCATAGAAACAACACTGGTGACAATTTCATTTACACAAGTGTACACTAAGTTGTCGTCAATATATTTGCCTCGCGATGTAAACAGCAGGAATTTTTTTTTTTTTTTTTGTGTTCGTCACTAAAATTTCACTTCAACGAAACTTAAACAAACTATAATTTTTTAAAAAAGTCAATAGAAAAAAAAATTATTCAACATCAACAAAGTCCATAGAGACAGCACTGCTTAAAATTTCATTTTCACGAGTGTACACTAAATTGTCGTCAACATATTTGCCTTCCGATTCAAAAAGCCGGATTTTTTTTTTTGTTTTCTTCGTTACTAAAAAATTCACTTGAATGAAACTACGAAAAAACCAGACAAATCCTTTGGAAAAATCAACAAGAAAATTCTTCAAAATTGACAAAGACTTTAAAAAAGACATTTTCTACAGACAGGCTTGAACCAACTTACATCCAAAAAACATCTATTCAACGTACGAAAAATGAATTTTTACTAATGCATATAACACAATGATAATACCAGTTCTTTACTTACGGACACAGGACTTTCATATTTTATTCATGTCCATATAAAAATCATATAGACTCTTACAAAAACAGAATTTAAGTACTATGTTTTTTGTCTGTATCTCTGAGATAAGGTATGATAATTACTTACCTTATTTACAATATTCGGAGTGTTATTCTCATTTTCATTGCCATATTTACAAGGTTTCGGCCGTTGTTTGATCCGGCATACTTCAGGTGATTGTAATTTCATACCGAACCATTTATTTCGTACATAGATAAAGACGTTGGTTAGATCCAGTGACTACAATCAAAGAGTTATGAGTTCAATACCAGTCCACCGCAGTGGTGAAACAAAATTGGAGAGTTGAGTTAAAGTGAAATAACTGAGGCATCCGGAAGAAGCATGGCACGTGGAACTAGAACAATGTACCCCCCACCACCCCGATGGACGAAATAAAGGGTTCGTTCGAAATTCTAATCATCTGGAGAAGGCTGGTGGAAACGTTGTTAATATGGCAAGGAAGATGAGGATAAATGTCCTAATGATGTCAGTACTATGTTTTTTATCTAATAATTAATATTATAAAGCCCTATGCATTGGAATAATTTTAATTTGATGTTCATTTTTTACCTCGTTCCACATACTTATATCGATCCAGAGCGGAATATTTGTAGAACCCCATTTCAGAATATTTGAAAAATGCTAAAACTGATTTTATGTACAAAATTGGCTCACGCCGAAAGTAATTCACTTTTTGAACGAAGACCGGCTCTAGATATTTAAATATTCATATATATTAACTAACCAGCAACAATGGATTGAGCATGTTAACTTCAATGCGTATTTTTCGTTCTACTGCCAGACATGCCAAACAGTAACCCAAGACTGTTCCCTCTTCCCTGTCTCAGCCTATCATTTATGCCAGCAATAACTTATTCTGGGACTGAAGTGCGTAATTCATACAACTAATTTCCCACTCCGAAACAGTATTCCAGTCAGTTATGTGACATGCGTGATACACGCTTAGGTGATCATGCATCTTTCGACACATGACTGAAGA
Source organism: Acanthosepion pharaonis (assembly GCA_903632075.3). Lineage (NCBI taxonomy): Eukaryota > Metazoa > Mollusca > Cephalopoda > Sepiida > Sepiidae > Acanthosepion > Acanthosepion pharaonis. The sequence continues at coordinate 1,276,823 of CAHIKZ030005468.1, read as the reverse complement.
GGCAGATTTTTTTTTCCTGCAGTGTTTTGCCATTTCTCTCTGCAGTAGATCAGTTGCCATCAAAAGCTATAGAATCCAGTCTCTCCTTCTATTTACCCATAGCTGGAGGAGGATTCATATCTTTCCCTAGGGTATTGGGACGTAAGTAAATGTAACGGATTCGGCTGTAATTCGAACTCGGCTCTCCGATTCCTCAGACCAAACCGATATCCATTACTTCACCTTGTCTCCACTGAAATATTATTTACTTTAGTTTAATAGTAAGATTATATACGCATCAGAAAATGTTTTAATAAACACTACTCATATGGCTACGGAACTTTATTCTAAATAAGGATAATGCAGAACGAGATAATGTTTGCCCATTCCATAATATGGAATAACAACTGAACTTATTACAAATATCTCTTAACAGCGGATAATTATCTGAAATGTTTCCTAGCACGATTCGAATGCTCAAGAGTAAATACATTGATTAGTGACTAATGATTATCATTATTTATTTCGTTAAAAAATATTTTTAATGACAGCTGACAATGATAAATAATGATTTCCTTTATCGATTATTAAATTGCATGTATTATTTAATAGCAATACGTCAAATACTTACAAATATGATTAAAAAATAATATTAGAACTCTTTTTTTAAAAAAAGATCGGTACAGTTTCTGATAAAACTACGTTAAAATTACAGCCATTTTTTTTAAATTATTTTTATACTGCAAAAATCAATTAAAAGCCAATTTAAGAAATCAGTTTAATCAGTTCGGTTGTCAGTGGTTGCCCTAAACTCAGTAACCATGTCAATGTTATGCAACTGAGAATAACAACAAACCGAGAAAAGAGTTAAAAATCATTTCCATACTTTCATACTTAATATAGTCGCAATCAAATTATTTTTTTACTTTAAACGGTTAATGTATTTCTTTGTCTCTCGATTATTAACTTAGATTTATTATTATTTTATTCCGATGCCTTTGACTCCAGAATGAAAATAAACTTTTTAATTTGAAAAGAAAGAAATTCATTTTCTAAATATCTTCATTAAAATTCATGACAAAGTGGGGGAAAAATTCGTGTGACGCGTTTTGTCATTTAGGACTTCATCAAACTAAATTGGTGTTATACGTTGACGCAACTACGCATGCGTAAGAAGGAGACTGAAACTTCTTTTTTAATATACGTTGGAGTATAACGTTTAGCCAATTTCCTTTAGCGTTTTTTTTTCTTTATAATTTATCAGTTTTGTTAAGTATCCAACATTTTTCTAAAAGAATATCTGTCAAGAAATGTAAAATTCTGTAAAAACTACTCAAACACATTAGGGTGAATAACTAATTGATTCATTATATTGTTTTGTGACAGAGGCCTTCTGTGAATATATAATCTGTTGTTTAAATTCCTTGGAGTTTCCTTATGTATTCCTTGTAGCAAGCATTATAGGTGAGAGAGTAAATTTCACCGCAAAGTTTTAACCAAATATTATGTTGCTTTGCAGTAATTATTTTATTATTTTATAAGCAGTTGAAAAAAATATGTCATGATTAGACAAATTAATTTCAGTTGCAGTTATTATTTTGCCGAACAAATCTATCAGGATGGGTAAAATAATATATTTTCATTCGTTGGGTTTGTCAAAATGGTCCCCTCTTCTATTTTAATATATTTTCCCATCCTGTTCTTTAGCATTAAATATTAAATAATTACGATATTGGAGGAGCTTAAAAGTATTTCAGTTTTTCCCCTTTTGCCATTAATTTTCCTAGCATTATTCTGGTTTATCTATCTATTCATCTATCTATCTATCTATCTATCTATATATATATATATATATATATATATATATATATATATATATATATATATGTATATATATATATATATATATATATATATGTATTCATATATATATACATATATATATATATATATATATATATATATATATATATATATATATATATATATATATATACATATATATATATATATGTATACATATATATATATATATATATATATATATATATATATATATATATATATAGAGAGAGAGAGAGAGATAGATAGATAGATAGATAGATAGGCCAAAAAAAAGGGCGATTGGGGAAAAGGGCGGTCTTCTTCTGTCTTAATTCTAAACTTAGATAGTCACAAACACTGACCCCAACATACCAACAATCGTCCTATCACCAAAACAACACATTCTCTCCTACCTTTCTTATTACATCCACCATAATACCGCAAAGTCTCTATGAAATCCTAACTAACAAACACGCACTTATTTAGACACAACAACAAATACGAAAATACACACGCCAAACGAAAGTCATCCCGCAACTACCAGAGAACTGACATCATTGACCACCTAAAATAGGGAGGGGATGGGGAATTAAACTAAAGAAAAATAGGGACAGAAATAAAAAGGGGGCCAATGTGCATACATACCCTAGCTAAGTTAACGGCAAAAAGGAAACTAAAGATCCAAACTAAAACCTAAACTAGCCTAATATTGGGGCGAGTTGTCTCTGTTCAACCCAGGAAGGACAAACTCCTGTACCTAACCGGCATTCTGCCGGGGTGAAATCATATTTTTTTAAAAGAATAATTATAATTTAAGCTCTACTTCTGTAGCGAGCACTTTTTTTTAAATAAAAATATAAATGCTAAAGAACTATATATATATATATATATATATATATATATATATATATATATATATATATCATTTTTTCTCTCATTAAAATTAATGTTCTTGATTTTTGTTGTGTGCGCGTTTTTTACACTGCAGAACAAATTAAAAGAGACATGTCGCCAAAAATGTAAATCCAAGCAGCGATAATGCTAACAAGTTGACCATGGAGCGGGGGGTGGGGTGGTGTGGCACAGAAGGTATGTGTCTGTAATAGACTGTAAGACGGATTAATCTCACAAAATAAATCAATTCCTATCATTAAATATTCGTTGTTATTTAATAACCTGCATTTCAGATCCGATCGTGCCATGAAATAAAACAAGAATTTTAAACACTTTGAAATTTAAAAAAATTTAAATTGGTTTGCGAAAATCTTTATGAAAATTTATTTTATTTTATTATTCGTTAAAACCGAAAAATCCAAAAGCTAATTTAAATAAACAATACTGAAAAACAACTTTGTACCTTAAATTACAATAATTAAACCTAATTTATGCTCGAGCGCGTTTTTTTGTTTTGTATTTTCTTTCTTGCTATTTTTTTGTACAATTATTAAACCGATTTTGTTTTTCAATGGAACTGAGTTTTCAAAAATGTCAATCGTATTGACGACAATGCGACATCATGTTAAGAATTAATGTTGGTTATTTGCTATCGAGAAAACAGCAGTACAATATTTTTGCGTAAAAGAAATTCGGTTATTAATTTAGTTTTCATTAAGTTTTTGTAACGAGATCATGAGAAAGAAATATGTTCCCTAATACGTTTCTCTCGTTATGGGCATTGCTATATCCATGATATAAAAACACCGATATTTCACGGCAAAAATAATGGGAAAAGAATAACACGCATGTCTAGTTCATAGAGAGGTTTATTTCCACAAAATTAGATATATACATATATATAAGTATCCAACGCAAAAAAAAAAATAATAATAATTACATACGCCTCAACAATGTGTAACAAAGGAAAACCTAACTTGTTTTATTTCCAGAAGGAAAAACAAGGGTTACGGCAGTTTCTCTACGAACTGGGTTAGGCCATGTGCGTTTGTCTGTAATCTCGGCTCTACCTGACTCAATCACTCACCTGTCGTCATTCACCGGACGTCACGTGATCCTCGTGACTATCTCAATGAAAGGGAGAGAATTGTCATTTGTGACCCAACATTCTAACTATTTGAATATTCAGTGAATTTTGAAAATGCAGTTGAATCGGGAGTTTTAATTTTATCTATTGCTATTTCATAGAAATTCATTTAATAGGAGAATTTGTTGACCATGTTTGCCGTAGTCTCTGAATATGGTATCCAGTGAAGTCCGTAATGTGTTCAATATCAGAGGTTGGCAGTGAAGATTCAGAGAAAGTAGCGGCTGTTAAGTAATTCTTTAAGCCTTCGATATCAGAGGTTGACAGTGGAGATATTTTGGAGAAATTAAAAGCTGTTAAGTAATTCTTGAAGTCTTCGATATCAGAGGTTGACAGTGGAGATATTTTGGAGAAAGTAGCAGCTGTTAAGTAATTCTTTAAGTCTTCGATTTCAGAGGTTGGCAGTGGAGATATTTGGGGGGAAAAAAACAAAATGGCTGCCTTTAAAGGCAGTCATTTTGTTTTTCGGATTGAATATTTTGAGCTTTCTGATTGGTTAACGCTTCTATTGGTGAACTATAAAATGAGTCAGCTCATTTTGACTAGCTCACTAGTACCAACGTACCCCAAAATCCTAAAAGAATTAACGTGTTCAATGAAATCTCGATATTTATTTACATTTGCTAAAAGCAAATTTTCTGTCAGTAAAATCTCGAGATGCTAATTCAATTAAATATGATAGGTGAATTATATATATATACAAATATATATATATATATATATATATATATATATATATATATATATATATATATATATGTATATATATATATATATATATATATATATATATATATATATATATGTATATATATATATATATATATATATATATATATATGTATGTATATATATATATATATATATATATATATATATATATATAATTATTTTCTATTTAAAAATATGATTCCATCGCGACACAGAAAATTAACGTTTCAAAACTGAAACTAAATTTATAAATTAAATTATTAAAATTAAACTTAAAATCCATAGTCTCGTTCCATTGTCAAGCGATGATAGGAATAAACTTTCAAAAAAATCTAGTTAATTTATAAGCGTATACAATATTCATATTATACGTTGTTAACATTAAGGGAAATGTATTTCAATTTAATTTAGGAATGATTGGGCTTTAATTTCCCGAAACAATTTATGTATCCAATACATGTTGCTTACACAGGCAGGTTAACTTTAGGTGAAGTGGAGGTGTCTGCTAACAAACGTATACTTCTCTTCTTCAGTGAGTCGCCTGGGATTCCAATGATAAAAACAATTACGCATTTTCATTCATCCGCATAATTCATAATTCAAGAAAAGCTAGAGCTTGTAGGTCATTAAATGACCCATGTCATTTGTGCTTGCAGGAAAATAATACATCAATAATTTTCTGAAAAATAAAAATTTACTAAATCAAAGAAATGAAAACGAAATTTTTTGTAGGCACTGCCAAAGAACTCGTAAAACCTGGGATGACCCATGCCCTTTATACCTACATGAAAAGCTACACATTATCATGTTTGTAAAAAACAAAAAAGTATTAAATCAAAGAAATTAATAATGTTTTTTTGCAGACACTACCAAATATACGCCTTAAAATAGTAATTTATAAATGGATAGAAAAAATTTCAATAGAAATTAAATCCTAACATATATATATATATATATATATATATATATATATATATATATATATATAAACTCCGCAATACCATATATAATAAATTACACAATATCATATAAAATCTATTAGCAAATTAAATGAATTTCAGACACGTATAGAATCATAGAATTAAAAATACAACCCAATCATATCTAAGCACCCCTTTAAGAAATCATCAACGAAAAAACAAATAAATTATCACCAAAACACTGTAATTAAAACATCAGTCGGTAAGTTTTAACAAATAGTAATAAAAACAACAGAGCCTGGGAAAATAAGGCCATTGAAGCCAGACAAATATCCCCCAACCCAACCTTACACGACTTCAAAAAGTTGACATATGGCAAACATTCATACTTTTATCACAGTAATGACCCCTTGAAAACGAAAGAAAAAACCCAGAATACACCTTCATTTCCCATCTCTAAATGAGTAAATCATTTCTTCAGTTAGTTATTCTAAATATCACTTTAGAATGAAGCTATACTCTAAATTTTAAGTTTAATATTAAAATGAAACTTTAGGACTTGAGTCAAGTTTCGAAACATAGTAATTTCTGTGTCGTGATGGAATCATATATATATATATATATATATATATATATATATATATATATATATATGAAATGGAATAAGTCCGACATATTTTTGATTTATTTGTTTAAACATTATTTTCAGTGGATACTCTTATTTAAGTAGATGGTCTGTTTTTCTTATTAAACCGAATATTTATTTATTTACATCTACCGGCCTGAATATTCGAGAAATCTTCGAACCTGTGTCCTCTAGGGTGTTCTGTCATTAGATCTAACGTACCTTGACCTCTCGGGCACGCAGGACCTCCTGATCAAACAAAGATATGTGTTCAAAAGCAATAGTTTTTTTAATATAGACTAGCTTAAAACCCGACCTATCTGGTGGCATTTAAGCTAGCTGCCGCTGAGGGATCTTCGTTGGCCTTTCATAACAATAGTTTGGGAGGAGGAGCTACGATAGTCAACAATAAACGACAGAAGATCTCAAAATTGATCGTTGCATTTAAGTATTGGATTAATATTTAAGCTTACGTTTTAAATGTTCAACAATAATTCTTCTGCCGCCGCTAAATTTACCCAATTGATTCTGTTTAGTTTTATCTGCTCTTTTGCATTAAGGTTGGGTTTTTCTCTTTTTTGCTATTAATATAAATTCTTTCTACGCAATTAAAATGTTCAAACTCTATTTTTCTTATGTCATCAAATATGTTTCAAATTTCTTAAATCTAGCTAGAGAGATATTCCCTAACCGCCACACTCGGTCGGAGGCGGTACAAGACCAAGTTTACCCTGGGGTACCGAACCTGTTGGCTCGGTCAAAAATTCCCCGTAGACCCCGTAAAAAACCGTATCAGGTAGCTGTCTCCCGAAACGAAACTCTGCCCTTCGGTATAGCCTCGTCTGGAGATCGTCCCTGTCCGGAGGCGGAAAGTTCGGCCATCACACTTCCAGAGTGATCAAAATAAATCTAGCTAGTGATACCCCAACACATAATGCGCGAAGCAAACATCAAAGAAACTTCTAAGATTTCGCTTACATTATGCAACCAATGATACGGATAACTTTTCATATTAATTTAACAAAACTAACCCAAAGAAAACAAATAGCATTTTAGATCGCTTCTCCTGACTCCATTGTGCTGAGATTTGCTCTTTTCGACTGTAAATCTAATATAGAAGGTTGAAAAGGCGTCCACATCAAAGTCTTCTTCTTAGTGAGGTCACCTTCTTATTTAGTGACGCGGCATTTTCTGTTGATTTTTATCTTCTCAACAGAGCGTTTAATGCGTATAAATGATTGTTCGAATCTTTTCTACCACAGCGCTGACCCGTAATAAAAGATCAGTTGTGAAAAACAAAAGACAATTTTTTTTTTTTTTTTTCTGTTTTCATTGGAGATTTTGTCACCGCGACAAAGGTGAACGATTTCTGACCTCCCAGATGTTTCTAAGAGATTTTCCGAAATGACGCTACAGGTCGCGAGACACAGCATTTACACACGATCTATTTTGTTTTATTTTCAGGTACTAAACTTTGAGCAAATTAACGACAGTACATAGGTACACACACGCACTCACACCCATCGCACACACACACACACACACATACATATATACATATATATATATATATATATATATATATATATATATATGAAATGTGTCTTCATTTCACACAGAGTTTGTTTTAACTCATTTTCATCTTATCGTTTCTTCTTTGTCTGGGTACTCTTTACTTACAGGATGTAGGTAATCATAACTTCCTGTGATTTGTAGCTCTTTGCAGTATTTGACATCTTACTACCCCTTTCACTTCCTGTTCTGTTATTCATTTAAACAACTTAGGTAGGCTACTGGTCGTTTTCCTCCGCTCATCTTGCCTCTGAAGTTTACAGTGAGTTTCAAATTCTGCGAGACTTCTTGTCTTATTATGTTTCCAACATGTTTCAGATATATTTTCTGATTCTAAATACAAGTTACCCTTTTCACATTTTCTCTTAAACTTCATCATTTATCGCATGATCAGTCCATGTTATTCTCATCACACTGCTACAGAATCAAATCTCTAAGGCCTGAAAAATTTCCATTTGTGAGGAAGATGTTCAGCATTTACTGGCAGATAGGAGAATTGATAGCAAATAACAGTTAAGAAATATTTTATTTGTAAAGAATCGACCCGTTTTTTTAAAATAATACTTATGTGCTTCCATGACATTAAGTCTTTATTACTGCATGGATTGTCTTTAGTTTATTCTATCCCAAAACACGACGTCCTGGGTAAGACAATAAACGACATCCGTATCCTGGGTAAGACGATAAACTACATCCGACAGCAAAACCTTTTCAGGAGCGTGGAACCACATATTAATTGCTGGTGTTCCTAGGTCCACTTTAACCTAGGTTGGTAGCACCCGTCAGGGTCCCAGCTATGGTTAAATATTTTAACCCCCAAACTTGGATCAAAGCACTATGAAAGTGTAAAAATATATTTTAATGCCAGCAATAGATTTTTGTAAATAATTATTAGCAGCAATTAATTTTCAAGAAAAAATGATTACCAGGAATACATTATTACAAGCAATATGTTTTTGGAAAAAATATTACCGGCCTTAAAGATCTTTACTATTTACATTATTCGGACTATTGCCCTCATCTTTGTTGCCATATTTATTACATTTTTCGAAGGTCGTACGCTCCGGCTTTCTTCATGTGGTTGGAATGTCGAACTGAACTCTTTATTTCGCTCAATGGGGTAGACTGTTCTAGTTCCACATGCCATGTTTAATAGATATCAGTTATCAGTTATCTCGTGTTAATTCACCTCTCCAAGTTCACCACTGCCTTAACCAGGTAGTGAACTCAGACTCTTTGGGTCCTGTCACTGTATCTAACTAACGCCTTTATTCACTGTGCCATGTGTAATACAAATGGCGACAAAGATGAAGGCAATAGTCCGAATAATGTAAATAGTGTACATGATACCTCATCTCAGAAATATAGACAGATATTAAATATCTTGTCGCCATTAAATAATTCACTGAGGTTGTTATGTCGTAAAAGAAAACAAACTAAACCAAATCTTAACACAAAATAAAAAAAAGACATTTGTTAAACATGGAGCCTCATTTCCTTTCTATTTGATTTCTGATTTTTTCGAAAGTATATTCCTTGACATTGTGTAATCAAGGACTATGCTGAAAATTTAAATAACTTTGACTTTACTTTAGCGGGCCTATTCAAAGGTTATAACAGCCATCTTCTTATGCTAATCCGTGGTAGACTT
>CAHIKZ030005468.1:1250000-1265000 GCA_903632075.3 Acanthosepion pharaonis | reverse complement strand
ACACATTTCTAAAAATATTTTTTTCGGATTACATCTATATTTTCATTGTTCTGTTATTACCGAAAAGTAAAAAAAACTAAAACAAATCTATTTCCATTCCTGAAGATGTCTATAGGAACAGACGAAAGCTTGTAAAAAACTAAAAAAAGACCTTATGCAACTGGAATTTATAAACAGGGATCATAACATTCATATACAGGTTCGGGGTTAATGTACTTTATTAAATTTGTTTGCGAGGATGTATTCTCGCCATTTAAATCATTAACTTCTATATTTGCTTTTTGTATGAATGATTCATGTAATGTAAATTGAACTGCACCACACATATTGATATATATATATATATATATATATATATATATATATATATATATATATATATATATATAAGATATCGTACAATGGGAGTGAGCGTTTTTGCGTTGACAACGGTACCCTCCCTAAAGTCCAGACCTTGCTGCTGTGACATTTTCTCTTCCCCAAGCTGGAGATAAATGTCAAGGGCAATCGTTTTGAAGACATGCAATTGCCTAACACTGTGATTGATAGGGGAGACAATATTAAAAAGTTCAAAACAGATTCTCTTCTATCAATGCTTTAATAAATTGTATTCTGTTGTAAATTTTAGGTAACACGTCATTGAAATAATGGTGAATATATAATTGAATAAGACTTGTTTGCTCGCTCTTTTCGGAAGAATAAAACTGATTAAATATCGCTATTTATTTATGACACAGACTAATAATTAATAAATAATCTACAAATACTAATAAAATGTAATACTAATATAGTATAAATTAGAACGACTACTATTATAATGAATAAATATTTATATATAAATCCATGACAAAAACGAACTCAGGAATAAATATAACCACAATATCAGTTCCATCAAGAAAAATAAAAAAATAAATTTTCACGAATTCATGTAAAACCCCAGTGGCCTAAATATTGATTATAAACCAAGAGAAATACCAGGTGGTCTGTAAATACAACTTGATTTCAATGCACACTCTCTTCATGTTTATAAACGGTATATTCTCGATGACGAACTGTATAGATAGATAGATAAATAGATAGATAGATAGATAGATAGATAGATAGATAGATAGATAGATAGATGTGAACGGACAGAAATAGATGGATAAAAGCGTCAATAAGTTATACAAAATTTCGCCATAACATATATTTATATAAGAGTGCGGATAAACTGTTGATAGATAGATAGATAGATAGATAGATAGATAGATAGATAGATAGATAGATAGATAATGAACTAACAGATAGATAGATAGATAGATAGATAGATAGATAGATAGATAGATAGATAGATATGAACAGACTATAGATAGATAGATAGATAGATAGATAGATAGATAGATAGATAGATAGATAGATATGAACAGACTCTAGATAGATAGATAGATAGATAGATAGATAGATAGATAGATAGATAGATAGATAGATAGATAATGAACAAACTGAGATAGATAGTTAGATAGTTAGTTATGAACCGACAGAAATAGATAAATAAAAGTGTCATTAATAAATTATACTAAATTTCGCCATAACATATATTTATATAAGAGTGATGATAACTGATAGATAGATAGATAGATAGATAGATAGGTGTGAACGAACAGAAAGAGATATATAAAAGAGTCAATAACTTATACAAAATTTGTCCATAACATATATTTATATGAGAGTGCAGATAACTTGTTAATAGACAGATAGATATATAGATAGTTAGATGTATGTATGTATGGTTATAATCCATAATATTCGTGTATTAGTTTATATTTGGTTTCAAACTAATTTTCCGACATTACAAAATGCAAAACTTTCTAAACTTCCCAGATGAATACTTTGTTTTCCAAGATAAAACAAAATTTACTCATGTCGAAACATGACATTCAATAAGAATAATAAAAAAAAACTGAATAAAATTATATGAAATGCTTCAAGTTTTAACTGAATATTCTTTAATTCAATGCAAGGTTCTATGAAAAAAGAAAAAAATATATATTGTGGGCGTAAAATAAAGAGAAAAAATATCACAAAAAAAGTAATTTAAAATATATCGTAAAGATTTTGAGTTGAAAGCAAAAACAAAAAAAAAATAATAGTAGATTTTGAAGCTTATAGAAGTACGCATGCGCAAACCCCGACAAGTACGTACGCCATGTTTTTACGTCGCTACCAACTGCCATCTTCAAACAAACGCACTTATATAACACCACCTACTGTAATGTTATTTCAAAGAGAAAGTGCGGTGAAAAAGAAAAGCCTATATTGAAATAAATATTACTATTTTGAGAGAGACAATTATTTTGTAAAGAAAATATAAGCAATACTTCAACTATTCAAAACTCATCATTAATTTTTGTAGGTTCCGACTATCACTAATCGCACGCTTGATAATTTTCAGCGACAATTAAGTAGTTTATGTCAGACAAGTCAGTAATTATTGTAAATAATATAATGGAATTCATTTCAGGTCGACACTTATTGATGTTCTTCCATCTTCGAATATTTCATACGTTATTTCCATGTTTATATATATATTTTTAAGCATATTAAAATCATTCCGTAAATTATAGATCGTGTATAAGAAGACATAAGTCGATGTTTTCAAACTGGAAATGTTTTGGTTAAATAGGATCAAGGATTAAATAGATAATATTCTTGTCACCAAACTAGTTCATAAATTACTAAACTGTCAGCTGTATGTAACTGCATTCTCAGATTAATAATAAAAATGGCTTCAAGCGAATGAAGCGAGTAGGTTTTAGCTAGGACCACACTCTTTAAAATTCGTCGGCTTGCGTAACTGAACTAAAAAGAAATGTACCCGATAACTAAAACCATTTCATTTGGCGGGTATTGTATAAATAATGTAAATATCAAATGCCAATCTAAAAGAATAACATAAGAAATATATTGACGCTCCACAATGGCAAAAACAAAATGGTAGGAAGGAAACTTCCATCATAAAAGCAAGGCGGGATAAAACCTGGTGGACACGATGAACCTATTTTTCTGATATTTCTTTAATAGAAAGATGTTATTAAATTCAAATGACGTTAACACTTACTATTCGGTCAATTAGTTTATTACAACGTTTCGGTCGTTGTACGCTCCGGCCTTCGTCAGGTGGTTGGAATTTCGAACTTAACCCTTTATTTCGCTCGCTGGAGTAGACTGTTTTAGTCCCACGTGCCATGTTTAATGGATGTCAGTTATCAGTTGAGGCAGTGGAGAACTTTCAGATGGGAATTAACAGGAGATAACTGATAACTATAATTTATCATCCGAAAAAAAAACAAATAGATTGCATGAGAAATTGTATGAAATTGTGTTTTTAATGAAATGTGCATATATATATATATATATATATATATATATATATATATATATATATATATATATATATAAAAATATAGATAACTAGACTCGTTTTGAAAAAACCCTCGAATTTTTGATTTGCTAATCAAATCAATCTCGAGGGAAAAAAAAGGTTTTAAAAAAAGAAAGAGCTACAAACATGAACTTCTACCGACAAAAAAAATCGCACAGTCCTTTGCCAAACTTTCCCTGACGATCCGTTTAGGTGAAACCTAGGTAGGTTTGTCTGGCTCACTAGGTGTATCTATCTATCTATCTATCTATCTATCTATCTATATATATATATATATATATATATATATATATATATATATATATCCAGGTACGATGGGAATGGGTACAATTCCAACTTTCGTTTACATTTAATTTAAAAAAGGGCTCATTAAAGACTAAATAATATTGTTCATTTTAAGATATTATACCGAAAACATGCAAAAATCGCTACACAATTGCAGTCATGTTTCAATGCATATCAATGCATCTCATCTGGCGATAGTAAATTACTAGTGAGGTTGTATTTTTTTTTTAAATCAGAAGAAATTGTTCAGGCGCCAGTAATTTACAAGAGCCTGAGTAGATGTTTGATATGCATTGAAACACTACTGCAATTTGTAGCGATTTTTACATGTTTTCGTTGAAATATCCACACACACACACACACACACACACACACATATATATATATATATATATATATATATATATATATATATATATATATATATATTTTTGGGGAGCATTTTTACTTTTGTCTAAACATTAAATTAATTTAGGAAGGTTGATCTAACCATAGCTTTCGCCATTACAGATTATTTAATTGTCGACTGAACGAGAAGTAGTCTATTCCATTATTAATGAATCGATTAATCATATTTTTTCAGTTGTCCATTTATCTTAATGTCAAAAAATGTACTCAGAATTACATACAAGAAAACCATGAGACAGTTGTGGGGCTTGCGCCTTACAATGATCCTAAGACCAATGTCGGTGGAACCCAGAAACGGCTACCCTATCTGTTAGGGTCGTGGAAGCGCTACACCAAGAATGACCATCTTCTATCTTGCTGAATTCTGTTCTCTTATTGTCCTTCCTACTCACGTATTTCGAAGCCGCTGCCAGTCACCTCGGCACCGCGGCATACATTGGAAACCCACCCAACCTGGTTTGAAACACGGACCGAGGAATCCTGGCTGTTCGCGTGTCATAGGGTCCTTCTCAGACGAACACCGAAATCGAATGAGCGCTTGGGAGATGTATCGTGGTGAAAACAATCCAGCGGGGAGTCACGTCGTCCAGCCGCGTCCGATCCGGACTGCGCTTGCCGTCTTCGTCCCTCTTTTTCTCCGTCCCTCCCGAACCAGTACCCGATTTTCCCGTCGCCGGGAGATGACTGGCAGGAGAAAAAAAAAATGTCACGAAGGGAGTTGTCGGCGGTAACCTCAAACTTTCCTCCCACCGCCCATCGGTGAGATCCCCCGACTTGAATTAGTCGAGATTTACGTCGTCGACTTTAGGTGCCGCGTCTTAGTGACATTATCGTCTTGCTTGGGGTTAAATGATTTTTTTAAAATGTAATCATGAAGTGTAATTATTTTCTTGGAAATATTACAGGCTACTCTAACCAAATGTGTTATTTGTATTAAGATGTGCGCCTCATTTAAATCTTTCTTATTGAAAAGCAGTATTCTTTGAAGTGTGAAGGACGACTGATAAATAATATATTAACAAAGATTTATTAAATTAATTTATTTCTCAACATATTAATAAAACAGGCTACACGTGTTAAATGTTTCACTCACATGTTCAGAAATATGTGTTTGGTGCGTGCATATCGTAATAATCATCGTCATGCCGAGTTCAATGTCCGGTTGAGTTCTTTGCGTCAAATTTAGAATTGGGAAAGATATGACTCCACCTTGTCCTCCTTCCAACTATCGAATCAATAAGTCACAATATTAAGCTTTCTAGCCTAGGCTAACGACCAGTCTATGGGAATGAAACAGATTGTGTGTTTGGCTTGCAACTTCTCCCCGTAAAAAGACAACTTCTCTGGAAAACAACATGTGAAACACTAGCGAGGCAAAACTGTGATCTTCCACTCCTTATAAACAGAAGTTTTCGTCTCTTTCTCACTCTTTCTCTACTACCCTCTCTCTCTCTCTCTCTCTCTCTCTCTCTCTATATATATATATATATATATATATATATATATATAATATGTAATTTTTCATGTAGTTACCATCAGAATTGATTCAGTTATTCCATTTTCATTTTTATTTTTAAAAAATAAGGTGATGAAGCCACTAAGACACAACTCGTCAGTACGTGTGTAGGAAACTGAGAAAACGTTACTGCGGATAAATGATATTAAAAAGAAAAATAATCAAGTAGACAAAACTTACAGATATATTTCGAAATTTCAACCATAGTAACGTGGTGTCAAGAGATAAATGTCATCATTACACACCAGCAACAACATCCTCAGGATTAATTTATGGAGGTAGTAAAACTTGCACACGGCAGAATGACACCTTTTTGCAAATGACCTTTCGACGGATGCTTTTGATCCAGGTGTGTAAAGTGAACGGTATCGAACATTAAATAGTATTGAATTCCGTTAATTTTCTGACTATACAGCATAAAATTGCAACACAATTTGGCATTCAAGAAGATATTTGTCAACAACTTCTACGCTGACATCCGAGCTCTAAATTTTTAATTGACGGCTGATGCTTCCAAGTCATATAATCAACCTTTGTCTAACTTGGCTCTGTCTGATTATCACCTGTTTACGTCATCTCAAATGGAATTTGTCCAGAAAGCCACCCCACATCAACAACATTCTTATTAAACCAGGAATAAGCTAGGTATATTGGCTTGCCTCTACGTATTACGAAGAAGGCGTTTCTTCGTTCGTCCATTGATGAAACAAATTGGTTGGTGCACGCATTTCTACGGCTTCGGCTACAGACAATTTCTATATAATTTTCTAATTACAGAGTCAACATATGACAACATTAAATATATACTTTGTAGTTGATAACATGTATCGTTGATATTTCTTTAAATGCATTGCTGGATATTTTTAGTAATAATTCATGTAACACGAGATTCGGATGTGTCTCGCGTGTAAAGTATCTCAAAAAGAAAATGGCGGCTTTACGACTTGAATATTTAAGAAAAGATAGAACTCGGAGTCGGATACTTTCGCGAGTCTCTTTCTTGCACAGATCTAGGAAAATTGCTCGAAATCGGTTGCTCGAAAAATAAATTCTCGAACTATGAATTGCTCTAAAAATAATTTCTCGAACTATCAATTGCTCGAAAAGCAGATTGCTTGAAGTAATTTCGAAGCACGAAGCACCATGTAAACTGCGCCGTCTCACGACACGTCAACGGAGCTGGATATAAAAGGAGCCACAACACTCAACTTTAGTAACAATAAAGTTGTATTATTTTATCTTATAGTAAATATTAGCAACAATGTAGTTTTTTTTTTTAACCACAGGTTTCAAGCAAACTGCCTTTTGAGAAAAAAAAGACCTGCTATATAAATGTACTCGTTGTTCAATTTTAACTGTTCAGTTAACAACAATAAAGTTGTATTATTTTATCTTATAGTAAATATTAGAAACAATTTAGTTTTATTTCTTTTCTTTTTTTTTAAACACGGGTTTCGAACAAACTGCATTTCGAGCAATTGATAGTTCGAGAAAATATTTTTCGTGCAATTAACTGTCAAGCAATTGATTTCGAGCCATTTACCGGATACCTTCTTGCACCTATGTAAATTTGAGCTGTCATTCAATCTATAAAAGTATTTAATGAGACGTCAGAGAAATGCTACTGTGGTAGCGAACAGAAAATACGGGTGTTGGATTTACTCTACGCTGTTTGCTGACAGACATGAAACTGCTTAGAATTTATTTTGTTTTTTTAATAAAACTGTATTGCTTGTATTTTTATTATAAAACCTTATTTTTATACTTGCCTAGAATTTGATTTTTCGTTGCTGGTGTTCACTATTTGCCGATAGCTGGGACCCTAAAAGGTACTACCACCCCGGGCCAAACTGGGCCTAGGAACAACAGCAATTAAGAGGTGGTTCCACGCTCCTCAAAACTTCCAGTCTCCCGATCAGAGACCTTCATGCCGGGTGTAGTTACAAAATAAGTCTATCAATTTCGATTGTAGTTGGATGAATAAGTAACATTGTATTCCTGGTAGTGGATGAACAATATTTTAGAAGACAGCTCTCTATTGACGATATACATTACTTGGCAAAACAAACTATTAAGATTGCAAAATTTAGAAAGTTTCCATATTAAATTGAAACAACAGATAATTAAAAGAACCATTTGTAAATTTAGAAACTTGTCATTTAAAATTAATATTTAAAATCATAATATCTAAATTATCCAAACCCACGTGAGGCCACAAACATCTGCTCTCACATACATTTAAATACATTTAAATTTAAAAAAATAGCAAGAAAATTAGTTTCTTTTCAGCTACAGCATGTTGCAAAGTTCAATTTAAGATAATGTATATAGTTCAGTGCAACGTCGGAATACAACGAATCTACCACTTGTAAGATGATTTTATAGGCTAAGAGTGTACATAATAATGCACATCTATCATCTTAGACAATGCATTTTTTTCTTTATTTTTAAACAATTGACCCAAAGATGGCGATAATGCTGCTCAGATGCAAGGGGATCCTGATACTGAAAGAGAATGAAAAAAAAAGACTTTAGAAGGAACAGAAAACAAGGGATAAAATTCTACTCCTCTTCAAATACGTGAGGAAGAGTGTGAACTGGACGAAATGCGAACCGATTTACTCCTATTAAGGAAAAAGAAGTCAATAAATACTCAGTTTAGGCAGGGACATTAGGAGTATAGATTTTTAAGTATACTTTAAAAGAAACCGGAAGTTCAATCCTAAACAGGAATAAACCTCTACTCCTGTTCAAAAGACAGGGAGATGTGTGATCTGGACGATAGGCGGGAATATATACTCCTAATAAGGAAAGAAATAAATAGTAAATAAAATTTCAGAGTTTGGAGTTGAAGTAGACTTTGGAAGGCACCGGAAACTCAGTTCTATTTTAGCTTACGTCTTTTAATCAATCGCTTGTAATAATCGTCACAAATAATACATAGGAGAAACCTTAAGGAATCTAAATAAAATATTATATGAACGAAAAAGGGACATTTTACAAAAGGATACGTCAAATGCCTTGCCTGCCGACCGTAATGAGACTGGCCACAATTTTTTATATAAATATTCTACTCTAAACAATGCAGAAAATAATTCACGACAACGTTAATGTCAAGAGAATGTCTTAATCACAATATCATCTACAGTAAATTTTCACCCGAACTCTGATAGCACTTCAACATTAATGTCAGATCTTCATATATCACAGTGTAGAGTACTTACTTACAAAAGAGATAGAAAGAAAAAGACTCGAAATGAATTCGGCTAGATCTTTAAAAAAAATCTAGTATATCCACCCCACGTCGTTCGTGCACATTTAATCGTTCCATCAAAATAAATTTAGTTCGATGAAGTCCTTTGTCATACAATTTCCCCATATATATATATATATATATATATATATATGAAACTGCTGCTGAGAAACTTGTCGTGATAGACAATTTTTCTCCGCGGAATCTAACTTACATATTTATAAGTTTACAGTTTACAATTCGTCATTGTTTTGAATACTGCTACTACATATGTTCTCGTGCTTCTGTTATCCATTTAGAGATTCATGATAAAATCCAAAGAAAATTCTTCAATGTTATTGATCATGACCTGGCATCATCGTCCTCAGTTATTTTCTGACCGCCGCAAAGTAGCGGTGCCTTCTCGTGGCAATTGTTCTGATGAACTTTCCTTTATGCTACCGAAACTTTATGAATTTAACTGTCGCATTAGATTGACGGCAAGGTCAACTATTTTACATTCTAGATGTAGCCGTAAGTTTTATGCTATCAGTTTCTTCTCTCGCACTTCTACTTTATGGATCTCCCTTCCGGCTTCTTACTTCCCAGTTAACATCGATCTTCAAAAATTAATATCAACCGTTATCGATTGTCTTCTTTATTCTTGTTCTTTTGTTGTTCTAGCTCCTTATTCTGTCAGTCAGCTATGTGCTATGCTTGATACACGCTTAAGTAACAATATATCTTTCGATACATGACTGACGAGGCAGATTCTTTTTCCAGCATTAGGTTGCCATTTCTTTTTGCAGTAGACCAGTTGCCATTCAAGGCTATAGAACTAGGTCTATCCTTCTATATATCCAAGAGTGAATGTAATGGATTCGACTGGAATCTGAGCCGATATCTATTACTCCATCAGACCTCCCCTTATTACTGTTTCTTTTTCATAGTTTCTAATACTTAGTAACCTCTTGCGTCATAGTGGCTTTATCCCCTTGCTTGGAGTGAAGTTATTATAAAAAAATGGAAAGAAAGAGAGAGTAAGTAAAAGAAAGAGTCAAACAAATAAAATAGGAAAAATAACGTGGAATGCAAGGAAAATGTATGTGTAAAAGAATAAGAGAATGAAAATCATACGATAAAGTTATTAAGATAAAATATAAATAGATGTGGAAGGAAGGAATCAGAAAACTGGAATAGACGGAATGAGAGAAAGAAAGAGAGAAAGGAAGAGAGAAGGGAATATGTATTGGTTTAAAAGAATAAATGAGTGAAAATGCGAAAGACAGAGGGGGTGAAGGAGAGAGAGAGAGAGGGATATTGAAAGAAAGAGAGAGGGATATAAGGAAGAAACAAACAAATAAGAAGAAAAATACAGAGAAGAAAAAGAAAGAGAATGAGAAAAAGAATAAAAATCTGAAGAGAGGGAGATAAACAGGAAGACTCAAATATAAAAAGAGAGAAATAGATGTGGAAAGAAAGAAAGAGACAAAAATGGAGAGAAAATGTCGGGGACAGAAAAAAGGAGAAAAAAGAGACTAGACGAAAGACGAAACTAAAGAAAGAAAATGAAGACGAAAGGCCAAAAGAAAAGACATTGGTAAGAACGAAAGAAAAGAAAAGAAAGAGAGATAGAAAGAGTGAATTGACATTTAAATTGTGTCTGGCATATTTAAACATGGTGATTCTTTTCACTTGAATCTCTGTCCTCCATTCTATATGGTTCGTTGTTAAAAGAAAAACCCATTCAACGAGGGGACACTTCTGGGGAAAATAGCTTTAACACCGTGTGGCCTCAATCAAAAATCAGATAGGACATTCTAATATGTGTTTTTCCTTCGCACGTAATCGATTCACATGAGTCAAACAATGATATTATTTGGTTGATATTTTGCTTGTTTTAATCTTCTATTTTAATATTAATTTTCTCAATTTCCTTCCTTGTTCCCATGTTAAAATGCATGAAATATTTTATGTGTCTATTATCTTTTTTTTAGACCAACCACACTAGGCATGAATATGATTTGAATATAGGGATGAAGAATTTTGTAGAACCAGTCACTTTTTCAGTAAAAATGGTGGACTGTTTGCCACAAAGTATTCAGACAGCCATCCTCTGGTTTGAATCCATCCTAGACTAGTTGATAACACGATTAGAGTGTTCAAATTGCCTTGCTATTTAACCCATATAATGGAGGTCGAAATAGAGGGATTCATAACTTTTCCAGGGGTATTTGTGTGAAAGTGAATGCAACGGAATCCATCGGTAATGTAACTGCGGTGTTTTCCTACCAAACCCCTAGCCTATTAAACAATCTTCACTTTAGTAGTGATACGAAACCGCAGGAGGAAAAACCCAATGAGGATTTAAGTCACTTCTTAGAAGAGTACGAACTATTAGACCACATCAAGGAGCCCACTATCATTCCGATGCTGACGCTTACAAACACACACACACACACACACACACACACACACATATATATATATATATATAAATGCATGTTTCATGAAATAATATAGATAAGTTTTGTCTATTTATTTTAAGTAAGTTCCTTTCATATTGTCTGATAAGCTTAATCACATTATCGTTGAAAGACGAAAATAAAACACCATATTGATACATGTTTAAATCCAATCTAAGCTTTCGGCTTACATAAACCATTATCAAAGATGACAATTTCAATAACTCAAACAACACACGAACGAAACAACAATGATAGTCCGCCGCTGCTTCTTGAAAATTTTAAAAGTAACGATAAACTCTTATATACGAGACGCGGAAGCGAAAATCTCGTCGCTGCTCTTGACGTTACACATGACCACGCGAGAGTGAAAAACGAGAAGTATTACGTATGGGAAGCAATTGGTATAAACCAATGGTTTCTGTTATAAATTATAAGCATTTACGGATATTTGTGGAGATTTCTTAATTTATTTTGTTCAGGTTAAGTTTCAACAGTTTTATGTATAAAGCTTCAAGAATTTTTAATTTTTGTTTATTGTTTTCATGTTTAAGTATAGTGGTGTTTTCAACAAAGATTTTTCGGAATTGGGTACGCGGACAGGCATGTTGTTAATGAAACATGCATTAATGAAAAATTGCTGCCTAAATATACACAACACACACACACACACACACACACACACACACATATATATATATATATATATATATATATATATAATAAATAAAATAATAATAAATAAAAACATGCAAAATAATTTAACCCAAATAAATAAATAAACGACTTCCGGTAAAATAACCGCCATAACAGACTACCCACAATGCACCACTGACCTGTATATATTTAAGTAACCGAGAAAAATAACAGCACACGTGGAGTGACGATTGCATATAGCATGAAAGAGACTGTCGCCTCTAAGTGTTGACTTCTATGTTCACTTATATATATATATATATATATATATATATATATATATATATATATATATATATATATATATTAGTAATTTTATAATTGATATTCATGCAAGAAGGCTTTCATCGTGGCAAGAGGTAAAGAATTGACAAATGTGCACAAAGAATTGATTGTTAATCTCTGAAAAGAAGGTAAAAGTTACAGGAAGATCTCAGGCAACCTGAATATTCCATTTACTGTCATTAGTTCATTCATTTCAAGGTATAAATCTCAAATCTGTTGAAAACCAAAGAAGACCAGATGCTCCACGGAAGATTCCTGCAAATTCTTCGAGGAAATTGATGCGTCAAATTAAACAATATCCACTGGTTACTCGACAAAAGTTGTAGGAGGATTTGCTTTCATCAGGAATGTGTGTCACTAAACAGACAATAAGCAATGAAATTCATAGGAACAATCTAAAGTCGCGCCCCTCTCGGAAATTTCCACTGGTATTGAAAAGACACGGGGAGGTCAGGTTGAAATTTGTTCATGGACATAAAGATAAAGAAAATCGTATAATGAAAGAAGATTATGGACAAAGAAATAAAATTGTGTTGTGTGGACGTAATTCTAGAAGTCATGTATGGAGGAAAGATGGTGATTCTTTTAATAAAAGACACAGGTCCAACCGTGAAACGATGGAGTCCGCATCATGGTTTGGGTATGTTTTTCTGCAAAAGGTACTGGCAGCATATCCGTAATAGTAGTAAGAATATATGCCGCAGCATATCAAAATATGTTGGACGCAAATTTAATGATTTCGGTTGAAAATCTTGAACTTCTTCCTGATTGGATCTTCTAACAAGATAATGATCCTAAGCACACCGGAAAATCTACGAAGAAATGGCTTGCTAAAAATAATGTAAATATACTGCAATGGCCAAGTTAGCCACAGATTTAAACCCAATCTATAATCTGTGGAGTTATTTGAAAATTCAAATACAATCGAGGGCTCCAACAAATAACCCTGATCTGAAGACAATATGCAAAGAAAAATAGAACAAAATAACAACTAAAATTCGCAAATCATCAAAAACTGCAAGAAGAGGTTCGTTGCTATAGAAGTGAATAATGGATACTCTACAAAGTATTAAATGAAAATTATGTATATTTTTTTGTATTGTACGAATAATTTTCACGCATTAAAATGTATGAATGGAATTTATTTCTATTAAATCAATTTATTTCTATTTTCTATGCATATTCAGTTATTATGCATCCGTGGAAAGGAAATCATATGAAAAGCATATTTATTCATTATTTGGGAATACAATAAATCAAAAGTTTTTTTATGTGTACTAATATATGTTTCCCCCATATATATATATATATATATATATATATATATATATATATATATATATATATATATATATATATATATAATATATATATATATATGTATACAAATTCAAATTTATATATATATATATGTGTGTGTGTGTGTGTGTGCGTGTGTGCAGAGGATGTGACAGAAACACCAGTCACATAATGTTAAGACTTTAGCTCGATGAAGTCACTGTTGGCAGTAATGTCCTACCGTTATATAGAAGGTATTTTCGTCACACACTATATATATATATATATATATATATATAATCTGGTAAATGCCATTAAAAACGTCATTCAATGATCGAATTGACGACAAAAAATCTTATATAAAAATATAATACGCATAATTTATCTGTTATCAAACATATTGAATTAACATAATGCTAAATACGCTCACCATATATATATATATATATATATATATATATATATATGTTTCCGTTTGACGTGTATTGTGCTTTATCGGATTTTTTTACGTTTTTTACGTTGATGCAACATCACATGTTCATGAACGAGAGATGCTGGTGATTTTAAATTTATATTTTTCTAGTCTGTTTAGATTATTTTCTTTTTTGTGTATGTTCCCATCACGTGATACTTATCGCAAAAAAACATTAGCCAAAGTGAAGGAAATACAAAGAAAAAGGAAAAGATACTAAATGAAATCATTATTATTATATACACGAAACAGACAATAAAAACAAATTAATTTAAAATTTCCAGCGTCTCTTGTTCGTGCGCATGCGCAGTCGAATCAACGTAAACATAAACTTATGCCGATGAAGGTCTAAAGAACGAAAGGCCTCACACGAAAATATTTTCCTCATAAGTCCGCTATCAGCGAGCACTTACTCAATTCGGTAATTTGCAGGACGGAATTTTCTTTCTTTTTATCTGCCATGTCCTTTCAGGACGTAGGCGATCATGGCTCTCCACCTCCCTCGATGCCTTGCAGCTCTCAGCAAGTTCCTTCCCTCTGCTTCCTCTCCCAGATCACTCTCTGTCATCCACTTCCTTAAGCCCGCCAGGTATGTCACGCGTTGTTTTCCCTTGTCTCTCTTTCCCTCTATTCGACCCATGAGTATCAGATTCACCAGGCCCTTCTTCCTTATTATGTCCCAGAAACTTCAGCTGCCTCTTTCTGATATTAAGTGTAAGCCTCCTCCATTTTTGCAACCTATCTAAGACCTCATAGTTAGAATCCTTCTGTAGAACAACATCTCTGTCGACTGGAGTCTCTTCTTCGTCTTTGAGGAAATCGTCCAGCATTCGTTGTCGTAAAGAAGGACAGATGTCACGTAACAGCTCAGTATTCTTTTCATTCTTACCGAAGAATTTCGCAATACTCTGTCCAGGTTTTGGAATGTTTCCTTGGCCATCC